>CAMZMU010000037.1:77446883-77590508 GCA_947311845.1 Poa pratensis | reverse complement strand
TGATACTCTCAAACGTATCTATAATTTTTGATGTTCCATGCTTGTTTTTATACCAATTGCTACATGTTTTGCATCTACTTTATATCACTTTTATACATTTTTTGGGACTAACCTATTAACAAGATGCCGAAGTGCCAGTTCCTGTTTTCTGCTGTTTTTGTATTCCAGAAAAGCTAGTCTGGAAATATTCTCGGAATTGGACGAAACTACACGGGGGTGCCTATTTTTCCAGAACACGCCTGACGGAGCGAAGGAGCAGCAGAGGAGGGCCACCAGGAGGCCACACGCACAGGGCGCGGGCCCCCCTCTGCCGCGCGCCCTGGGTGGTGTGGGCCCCTCGGGGGTCCGCAGCCGCCGCCCTTTCGCCTACTTATTCCCCCCGACGCGAAAACCCTAAGTACCTGAGCAAATATCCACGAAAAGTTCCAGAGACGCCGCCGTCGTCAACCCTAGCTCGGGAGGGTTCAGAACCTCTTCCCGGCACCCTGCCGGAGAGGGGAATCGTCACCGGAGGCTTCTACATCGCCATGCCTGCCTCCGGAGTGATGCGTGAGTAGTTCATCCTTGGACTACGGGTCCATAGCAGTAGCTAGATGGTTGTCTCTCCACTTTGTGCCATCATGTTTAGATCTTGTGAGCTGCCCTACATGATCAAGATCATATTATTGTAATGCTACATGTTGTGTTTGCTGGGATCCGATGAATATTGAATATTATGTCAAGTTGATTATCAATCTATCTTATATGTTATTTAAGATCTTGCATGCTTTCCGTTACTCGTAGATGCTTTGGCCAAGTAGATGCTTGTAACTCCAAGAGAGAGTATTTATGCTAGATAGTGGGTTCATGTCTCCGTTTAACCTGGGACAGTGACAGAAAGTTCTAAGGTTGTGGATGTGCTGTTGCCACTAGGGATAACCTAACGATGCTATGTCCACGGACATATGTGTTTGTTTACATTACGCACTTTACTTAATGCAATTATCCGTTGCTTGCAACTTAATACCAACGGGGGACTCGGATGACAACCCGGCGGTGGATTATTAGTCATAGATGCTGTTGGATAACGATCTATGTATTATGTCGTAATGCCCAATTAAATATCATAGTAGTCAACATGTCATGTATATGCATTGTCATGCGCTCACTATTCGTCAATTGCCCAGCTGTAATTTGTTCACCCAACATGTTAGTTATCTTTTATGGAGAGACACCACTAGTGAACTGTGGACCCCGGTCCATTCTTTTACACTGATTAAACAACCACAAACTGCAAACTGTTCCTTTTTCATTCTCTGCAATTTAATACTCATTTTCCACACCATACGTTTAATCCTTTGTTTTCAGCAAGCCAGTGAGATTGACAACCTCACTGTTTCGTTGGGGCAAAGTAGTTTGATTGTGTTGTGTGCAGATTCCACGTCAACAGTCCAGACTCCCTGCAAGCTATTTTTCTGGCGCCGTTGACAACCTTCTGAAGAGTTGCTGCTCCTACTGGTTCGATAACCTTGGTTTCTTTCTGAGGGAAAACTTGCTGCTGACTACATCATACCTTCCTCTTGGGGTCTCCCAACGAACGTGTGTTTCACGTCATCAAGCTATTTTTCTGGCGCCGTTGCCGGGGAGACAGCAGTCTTCTGCAAGGGGAGTTTCACGCTTCCAATCTCTTTACTTTGTTTTTGTCTTGCTTAGTTTATTTTATTTTATCTTGTTTGCTTTCAATTATCAAAAACACAAAAAAATTAGTTACTTGCATCTAGTTTACTTTCAAGTTATTTTCTGTACTGTTTTTATTTCTGCTAAAATGAGTACTCCTGAGAACACTAAGTTGTGTGATTTCACTAGCACGAACAACAATGATTTCATATGCACACCTATTGCTCCACCTGCTGCTTCAGCAGAATTTTATGAAATTAAACCTGCACTTTTAAATCTTGTTATGAAAGAGCAATTTTCTGGTGTTAGTACTGATGATGCTGCTGTTCACCTTAATAACTTTGTTGAACTTTGTGAAATGCAAAAGCTCAAGGAAGTAGATGGTGATATTATTAAACTGAAACTTTTTCCTTTCTCCTTGAGAGGACGTGCTAAAGAATGGTTGCTATCTTTGCCTAGAAATAGTATTGATTCATGGACTAAATGCAAAGATGCTTTTATTGGAAAATATTATCCTCCTGCTAAGATTATTTCTTTGAGAAGTAGCATAATGAATTTTAAGCAATTTGATAATGAACATGTTGCTCAAGCATGGGAGAGAATGAAATCATTGGTTAAAAATTGTCCCACTCATGGACTGACTACTTGGATGATCATCCAAACCTTCTATGCAGGATTAAATTTTTCTTCGAGGAATTTATTGGATTCGGCCGCTGGAGGTACCTTTATGTCCATCACTTTGGGTGCTGCAACAAAGCTTCTTGATGATATGATGATTAATTATTCTGAGTGGCACACCGAGAGAGCTCCAACAGGTAAGAAGGTAAATTCTGTTGAGGAAACCTCCTCCTTGAGTGCCAAAATTGATACTATTATGTCTATGCTTGCAAATGGTCAAACACATGTTGATCCAAATAATGTTCCTTTAGCTTCTTTGGTTGCTCAAGAAGAGCATGTTGATGTGAACTTCATTAAAAATAATAATTTCAACAACAATGCTTATAGGAATAATTTTGGTAATAGCAATTATAGGCCCTATCCTTCTAATAGTGGCAATGGTTATGGAAATTCCTATAGTAACTCCTACAACAATAATAAGAGTGTACCCTCTGATCTTGAAGTTATGCTTAAGGATTTTATTAGTACACAAACTGCTTTCAATAAAACTGTTGAGGAGAAATTTGGGAAAATTGATGTGCTTTCCTCTAAAGTTGATAGTCTTGCTCTTGATGTTGACTTATTGAAACTAAAGAACATGCCTCATGATGTTAAAGAGAGCAAAACTCTCAATGCTATACAAGTTAAAATTGATAACAATGTGAGGATGTTAGCTGAATTGCATGCTAGATGGGAAAGAGAGGATGAAATTGCTAGAAAGAACAATATTGCTAGAGTTTATACTATTACTACTTCTGAAAAGCTTCAAACTCAAGTGTTAACAAACCTCCTACCATTAATGGCAAGATAGTTGGTGTTGGTAATGTTTCCACTTCTATTGCAAAATGTCCTAAATTGCCTGATAACTCTGAAACTGTCCTTGATAAAGATGCTGAAATTTCTAGCAATAAGGAAGAGAATAATTCCATTACTTTTGATGATAATGACTTTGATTTTGATGGTTGCAATATTTCTGAAGTAATTAAGTTCTTGCAAAAGCTAGCTAGAAGTCCTAATGCTAGTGCTATAAACATGGCTTTTACTAAACATATTACTAATGCTCTCATACAAGTTAGGGAAGAGAAATTAAAACATGAAGCTTCTATCCCTAGGAAGTTAGAAGATGGTTGGGAGCCCATCATTAAATTGAAATTGAATGACTTTGATTGCAATGCTTTGTGTGACCTTGGTGCTAGTATTTCTGTTATGCCTAAAAGATTATATGATATGCTTGATTTAGCACCTTTGGAAAATTGTTACTTGGATGTTCACCTTGTTGATTCTACTATTAAAAAACCTTTGGGAAGAATTGATGATGTTCTTATCATGGTTAACAACAATTATGTCCCCGTTGATTTTATTGTCTTGGATATTGAGTGCAATCCATCATGCCCTATTGTGCTGGGAAGACCTTTTCTTAGGACTGTAGGTGCTATTATTGATATGAAAGAAGGGAATATAAAATATCAATTTCCTCTCAAGAAAGGTATGGAACACTTTCCTAGGAAGAAGATTAAGCCACCTTATGATTCTATTGTTCGAACAAATTACAATGTTGATGCTTCTTCACTTGGTAATACTTGATGCATGCTTTGTGCCTAGCTAAAAGGCGTTAAAGAAAAGCGCTTATGGGAGGCAACCCATTTTATTTTTCTGCAATTTTTCTTTTATTGAGTCAAGGAGTTTGTTTACTTCTGTAGCAACTCCTTTGTATCTTTATTTTCTCGCATTGTTGTGCCAAGAGTAGCCTCTAATGATAAGATGATGCTTAATTTTGATTGCTGCGCAGAAACAGATTTTTGCTGTTCACTGTACGAAATTCCTAAAATCACCAGATTGTTAATTAAATCTGAAATTTTTGTGCGTAATCTTTATGAATGTCTGAAACTTTCATTAGTTCAGAGTTTCTCGATCTGAGCGTCGTAAGTGCCTCGAAAAAATTCGTCTTTGCGGACTGTTCTGTTTTAGACAGATTATGCCTTTTTATTTTTGCATTCTCTCTTTTACTAGTGTTGAGTGAAATTCTTTTTTGGGTGGAAGAGCTTCACATAACATCAGTGGCTGTAGCTAATGTTTAAAGTAACAAATCATATTGCGTCTTTACAGAACATGTGAATTTTTGATTATGCACTAACCCTCTAATGAGATCTACTTTGAGTTTGGTGTGACGGAAGTTTTCAAGGGTCAAGAGAGAAGGATGATATAATAGGATCAAGAAGAGTGAAGAGCTTAAGCTTGGGGAGGCTCCCATGGATCTCCCCAGCATATTTCAAGAAGACTCAAGCGTCTAAGCTTGGGGATGCCCAAGGCATCCCCTTCTTCATCGTCAAAATTATCAGGTCATCTCTAGTGAAACTATATTTTAATTCTTTCACATCATATGTGCTTTTCTTGGAGCGTCTGTGTGCTTTTATTTTCAGTATTGCATTTTATTTTCAATAAAGCTTGACTGGACCCTAGCATTCTTGATTGGGAGAGAGACACGCTCCGCTTTTTCATGAGAATACTCCTATTCTTCACTTATATTTGTTGAGTATTCATATCTAGCGCTGTTCAGCTTTTAGCTCTTGTTTTCATGTATCTCTTGTCAGAGCTATTAGCTTTCTTTTGTAGAAAGTACTCTCTTGCTTCACTTATATTTGTTTGGAGAGTTGATGAAATAAATTGATTGGTGTTTGGTTGGTTCAGAAAATGTTGCATGTGGTAATTGGTATAAGGAAAAACTTGCTTAATCTTGTAGATCACTAAAATGGATAACTTGATGCTTGTCAATTGTTTTGAGTTAACAAGTAGATCATGATTAAATTGTGCATCACATGAGTTAAGCCTATTAGTGAAGAACTACCGTAAAGCTTGTTGAAAATTTGGTTTGCATCGGTGGTACCTCTAAGGTCTAGATATTTTCTAATAACAGGGTTTGGTTAACAAGGAAGACGGTATGAAGTCTTATAACGTTTGCAATATGTTTGTCATATAAAACTTGGTGTACGGGTTGATATTCTTGTTTGCTTACATAACCTTGCTAGCCTAAACTCTGTACTGAGAGGGAATGCTTCTCGTGCATCCAAATCCTTGAGCCAAAATCCATGCCATTTGTGTCCACCATAACTACCTATATGTGGTATTTCCTTGCCACTCCAAGTAAATTTTTCATGTGCTACCTTTAAATTATTCAAAATGTTATTATTCCCTTTTTGTGTCAATGTTTACTAGCTCATGAGGAATTAGTGTGGTTATTCTTTATTCTATTTGTCGAGTGGACTTTTACACCTGGACTAGTGGCATATACATCCGCTTATCCAATAACTTGCAAAAAGAGCTGGCAACGGGGTGCCCAGTCCCAATTAATTACAACTTTAACCAATTAATTCTCTTCACACTTTTGCCCTGATTCATCAGTAAGCAATGACAAACAGTGAAATACCTGAATGTGTGTAAACCAAAGAGAAAGAGGGATGATCTGCCTTGCTGGTAGAAATAACGTCCTTCATGGGAGCCGCTCTTAAAAGTCCGTTCGACAGGTAGAATACTGTTCTCACCCGCTACCATTCGTTGACAATTAACAAACACCTCTCAAAAATAGATACTCCTCCATGGTATGTGATTGATGGAAGGCACCCGAGGATTCGGTTAGCCATGGCTTGTGTTAGCAAGGTTGGGAGGAGTATCAAATATTTTATGCAATCTCTATATGCTTTCAAAAACCTAAAAGCTCTAGCACATGATTTAATCCCTGCTTCCCTCTGCGAAGGGCCTTTCTTTTACTTTTATGTTGAGTCAGTTTTCCTATTCTTTCTGTCTTCCACAAGCAAACACTAGTGTCAACTTTGTTACAACATGCGTTATATGCAATGTATTGGACTTGTTATACTACTTTGTGTTGACAATATCCATGAGATAAATATGTTGAAAGTTGAAGCAAATGCTGAAACTAAATTCTTCCTTTGTGTTGATTAAATACCTTTTGTTAGAAACTATTGCTTTATGAGTTAACACTTATGCAAAACTGTTTGATGCTTGTCTCGAAAGTACTATTCATGAAAACGTTTAGCTTGTGTGATTCATTGTTTACTCATTATCTATTTGGTAGCAAATTATAGACCATTGACTTGGATCACTTCATTCATTTACATGTGCCTTGCAATATTATATGATCAAGATTATGATAGTAGCATGTCACCTCAAAAATTATTTGTTTTTATCGTTTACCTACTCGAGGACGAGTAGGAACTAAGCTTGGGGATGCTGATACGTCTCAAACGTATCTATAATTTTTGATGTTCCATGCTTGTTTTATACCAATTGCTACATGTTTTGCATCTACTTTATATCACTTTTATACATTTTTTGGGACTAACCTATTAACAAGATGCCGAAGTGCCAGTTCCTGTTTTCTGCTGTTTTTGTATTCCAGAAAAGCTAGTCTGGAAATATTCTCGGAATTGGACGAAACTACACGGGGGTGCCTATTTTTCCAGAACACGCCTGACGGAGCGAAGGAGCAGCAGAGGAGGGCCACCAGGAGGCCACACGCACCAGGGCGCGGGCCCCCCTCTGCCGCGCCCTGGGGTGGTGTGGGCCCCTCGGGGGTCCGCAGCCGCCGCCCTTTCGCCTACTTATTCCCCCCGACGCGAAAACCCTAAGTACCTGAGCAAATATCCACGAAAAGTTCCAGAGACGCCGCCGTCGTCAACCCTAGCTCGGGAGGGTTCAGAACCTCTTCCCGGCACCCTGCCGGAGAGGGGAATCGTCACCGGAGGCTTCTACATCGCCATGCCTGCCTCCGGAGTGATGCGTGAGTAGTTCATCCTTGGACTACGGGTCCATAGCAGTAGCTAGATGGTTGTCTCTCCACTTTGTGCCATCATGTTTAGATCTTGTGAGCTGCCCTACATGATCAAGATCATATTATTGTAATGCTACATGTTGTGTTTGCTGGGATCCGATGAATATTGAATATTATGTCAAGTTGATTATCAATCTATCTTATATGTTATTTAAGATCTTGCATGCTTTCCGTTACTCGTAGATGCTTTGGCCAAGTAGATGCTTGTAACTCCAAGAGAGAGTATTTATGCTAGATAGTGGGTTCATGTCTCCGTTTAACCTGGGACAGTGACAGAAAGTTCTAAGGTTGTGGATGTGCTGTTGCCACTAGGGATAACCTAACGATGCTATGTCCACGGACATATGTGTTTGTTTACATTACGCACTTTACTTAATGCAATTATCCGTTGCTTGCAACTTAATACCAACGGGGGACTCGGATGACAACCCGGCGGTGGATTATTAGTCATAGATGCTGTTGGATAACGATCTATGTATTATGTCGTAATGCCCAATTAAATATCATAGTAGTCAACATGTCATGTATATGCATTGTCATGCGCTCACTATTCGTCAATTGCCCAGCTGTAATTTGTTCACCCAACATGTTAGTTATCTTTTATGGAGAGACACCACTAGTGAACTGTGTAAAATCAAAATATGAAATAATATGAAAATCCTAATTATTGGAATTATTTTCAGATTTTTTAAATTTTTTGAACTGATACCTTCCTGCTAGGTCACCCATCCTCAAATTGTTCCAACCCTAGCACGCTTAATTTCTAAGTTCCACCACTTCACCTACCCTTGTGCTACTCAAGTTCTTATTGATATATATATCATATGAATCCTCTTAAGTCTTCTATGTGTATATGTTATGTATATGTTATAAACGTGTGTTTTTAAATTTCAGATTTTTCAAAAACTTCTAAACTTTCAAAAGGAGATTCAAAAGTTTCAAAAGATCCAAAAAATTTCAAAAAATTTCAAAAAATCCAAAAAATCCAAAAATTCAAAAAAATCTTAAAAATCAAAAAAATCCAAAAAAAAAAAAAAAGACAAGAAAAGTCAACAGACTTCTTTGGTATACATTTCTGTGTCTTTTTTGGAATTTTTGAATTTTTTGATTTTTTGATTTTTTTTTGATTTTGCTGCGAAAAATCGTCTGTTTGAAATAACTTATTTTTCTTTTGGAATTTGAGAAATCTGTGAATTGCTGACGGGTAACCCCGGTGGATTCGAACTCGGATTTTTCTCACGATTTTTTTGACATATTATTTGCGTTATTTCGACGTCGTATGCAAAAGTTATGGCCGTTACAAGTTTTTTTTCTGTTTGTTGCAGAAAAGGTCAAAATTCATATTTCAACATTTCTATACTACTAGACACTCATACTAACAACATGTCAAAAGATTTTATTTATTGAATTTTTTATCATTTACTTTTACTTCCTGCAAGACAAAAAAGGCAATCCACGGGGGGGGGGGGGGGGGGTGTGGGATTTGAAAAAAAAAATTCCAGGTGCGACACAGAAAGTCACCTTTCTGTGGCGCACATGGCTAGATGCGCCACAGAAATATGACTTTCTGTGGCGCACCAATTAAGGGTGCGCCACAGAATGTAACCTACCTATAAGGGTTTTCCACTAGTGGTTGCTGCTCCTACTGGTTCGATAACCTTGGTTTCTTTCTGAGGGAAAACTTGCGGCTGACTACATCATACCTTCCTCTTGGGGTCTCCAACGAACATGTGTTTTCACGTCATCAGTAGACAATGGAACACTAGAGTTGACATATGAGATTGGAACACAACAGTTTAATGACAAGTTATAATTATATGGGCATCACGTCCTAACATAGATACCTTTTGGTTATTAGTCTATCTTATACTCCACCAAGATGCGAACTAAATTTATAACACCTCAGTAATTAAGATAACTCAGAGTATAGCAATAAGTATCATGACATGAAGTTAAAATAAGAACATGCTAGATCTAGTCATGGAGTAGTGGCAATGGTCACACCCACACCTCCGTAGCATGGTATTTTTTTTTATCCCTAGTGAGGCAACAAAGTAAGGTAGAGATACCCAAGTGGATCGCAGAACTTTCTCTCACGTTCACTGCACTAGCCACCCCCGTTACTCCAACTAATGCACACGTTCCCCTCACACGCTCTCATAAACATGCTTGATCATGACAAGTAAATAAGAACGGGGTACATAATATGCATCTACTTTCATAACTGAAACAAAACCATTGCAATCTCAAACATATATTAGCTCATAAAAAGATCCACCACAAAGGTATTACATAGATGACCGTAATCATGTTCAGCAGCTCATACGGTACTAATTAGTGAAGCTCGAGAGAGAGGAGAGATACATAAGTTACTTCCACAAACCCATAGTCCAGAGGTGGACTACTCCCTCTTCATCATGGAGACGGTGGAGAAGTTGTTGGAGAAGATGGAGACCACGCCGGCAGCGCCCCGCCGGAGTTTTCCCCTCCAATCTGCAACTCTAGATCTCTGTTTTGGTGTTTCTGTATTTCTGTGGCGCTCCTTCCAGAGAACGTCGGGGGGCTATTTTTATAGTCGGTTTTAGGTCAAAACGGAGTCGGTGGAGGAAAGATTGACGGCAACGGAGCTCCGAGACCCAAAAGAGGGGGTCCCACGTGCTCGTAAAATATTAGGTCATTTGGACGTCGTTTGGGTCCCTGAAACATTAAAATATAGAAAACAGGGTTTTCTGACTGTGCAGGGTTAATTCCATAAAAATAGGAAACATACTAAATATTCCCAAAATCATTATAAAACAGTGATATAATCCTTATATGATGCAAATATGACTGGAATATAAGTAAAATAATGCAAAGTTCATGTATGCATTTTACATGCATCAACATCCCCAAGCTTAACCTATACTCGTCCTCGAGTATGAAGGTGATAAAACTAACATGGACTTTGCATTTTAATACTATCAATGGATATCAAAGATGATTACTATTGCTACATAGAGTCAAATGATTCATTCTTAAAAGGAGTAGCAATATGCAAGATAATTTATGAAGTGATATCAAGTATTCAATGCAAGGATGTTCAATGATAATTCACAAAGTGTAACATAAAAGAAAGTACTATGGACCACATGTATGCATAATGAAAAGAAAGAACATCCTATAATGGCCATAGAGTATTGATGAAAATCTGAATATAAAAGGTGGACACTTTGGAAAGATATATATGAGTAATCCTTGGTGTCAAGCTCTCATTCCCCTATCATAGCATATTGAATGATTAAGTTTAAAGTGAAAGCAAATATGAGTAGTGTGCTTGACAAAGTACAGGTTGAAAGTCTCATGCCCCTTGAATACAAGTACCAACTCCATGTGTTACTCAACTTGGAAAACAAAGCAAGTTCAAGTTAAATATCATTGTAAGTAATAATAGTATCATTAAGAGCGTCAACTGGGGTACCTCTTGTCCCAGGATATGGAACAAGCCTATATCAAAATGACAAGACAAACAAACACAATGAACAATCTCAACACCCTTTTTATTTACCATTAGATAGCTTTTTATTGTAAGGTGTATCACAGAAGGTTCACCATAGCATGTAAGTAAATTTCCACCATGAATGATGCATGGCTTAGATTAGCGGCCCAGGCGTCTCTCTAACCATTTATACAAACTCATTTAAACCTACTTCATTTCCACATTTATTTCACCCATGTTAAGCATCCATAAACAAAAGTACATGATATCAACTAAATGAAATGAAGTGCATGTTGAAAGCTTGCCATGTGACAGCACATATGAGCTAACTCTCAACCAAAGACATTTGTCAAGCCCACAACATCATAATTTTAATCACAATGGGTCATATTTTATTTATGCAATAAAAGTAAAGTGTGCATCAAGTTCGAGAGAGCTCTATAACCAACTTTTCCCATAACAATCAACAACATAAGCATTTTCATTCAGAGGTATAGATAACACAAATATCATGATAAACATACTCGGAATAGCATAAAGCTAATAGGTAGATATGGTGGACTCACTGGAAAAACTTTGGTTGAAGGTGTTGGAAACAAGGTTTTACTTGTTGGAATTTTTGGGCTAGCAAGAGGGAGAAAGTTGACCATCTAAATGCATGCATGAGTGTCCATAGAACTAACTAATCCATTTTAAACAAAGTAAAATAACATTCAGCATCAAAACATGAATAAAAGATAGCTCTTGATAAAATACTTGCAAATTATTACTTATTAACAAGCTCATGAATCATGCAACTATATGTATCTTTTAAAATCAACTCAAACATCCCTTTTCCCAAACGAATAATAGCATCCAATATAAATCAACCCAAATTTCCAGTAGCTCTCTCATATATAAATGATAGTGTGGTGGTCTCACAAAATAAAAATCAAACCAAAACAAACAAAAAGACGCTCCAAGTTTATGCGATAAAGTGTTTCGATCGAAAAACAGAAGTTAGACGTGTGCAAACCGAGAGTGTGTAGGTCCAGTGGGGTTGTCTTCACATCCCCAAGCTTATGGTCTTCACCATCCTTGGATAGCTCTTGGTGCATCTCCTCTAATCCCTGTGAAAAAACTTCAAAACACCGTTTCTCCCATTTCTTTTCTGTGGGGTGCATTAGTAGTGATAAACAAATAGATTTCTTGCTGCATATAATCCTTAGACAAAAATTCATATGAATGTCCAGAAAGTGTATAATGTTGTATGCCTACTCATAAACTCAATTGGATCAAAAAGATTCAAGTTAAAAGTTCAAAGCATGCATCAAACAAAATGGGACAGAATCTGTCCAGAAAAACAGTAGCAGCAAAACGTATTTTTCTACCCTACTTAACTTTGTCTAAAAATTCCGAAAAATTCATGCATATAGAGGATGAAAAGTTGCAACTACAGTTCAAATATGAGCTCATTCGGAGTTACAGAATAAGAATTAAAAATCATACCGTGCACAGATTCGTGCAGGAATAAAATCTCCGAACGCTATAAGCAACTTTTTCAAACCAAAATGAGTAAAACTTGGCACTTTATTAAAAATTCCAGAAACTAAACTAAACACAAAGTCTCTTGTTACAGCAAGAGGACACAAAGAAAATCACAAATAAAAACAACCGGGTTGCCTCCCGTAAAGCGCTTTCTTTATAGCCATATAGCTAGGCTTCTTACTTGATGTTTATTGTGGACGAAGCTCATGAGGGAGCTTGAACTTTGGGTGTCCCTCTTCCTTGGGAAGTGTTCCATGCACTTCTTGTGTGGAAACTGAAACTTCACATTCCCTTCTTTTGAATCAATGATAGCACCTGTAGTACGAAGAAAAGGTCTTCCAAGAATAATTGGACTAGAGGTTTTATTCCCCATATCCATGATTAGAAAATCAACAGGCACAAATGTCATATGTAACTCTACCATAACATCACTTACTTTCCCTAAAGCATGTTTAATGGAATCATCAGCAAGTGCAAGTTCAATAGAGCATTTTTCAAGATTTTTCAATTCAAGTATATCATATAGTTCTTTAGATAAAACAGAGACACTAGATCCTACATCAAGTATAGCATGGTGTGTCTCTTTTCCAATGGTTACTAGGACTTTGGGAATCCATATATCCCCAAGCTTAGGTGGTATCATAGCCTCTTGGTTGTACCTAGCAATCTTTTCTTTTAACACATGATTAGCAATATAAGAACCAAAACCAGCTTCGTTATAGTTGATGGAAGGATCACTTGCAAATTTTTGTAAGATAGATATTAATTCATGCAAGCTACAATTCTCTAAATCAAGCAATGGTTTCTTAACTTCACTAAGCATTTTAACTTCTTCAACTTTCTTTTCCTTTTTAACCCAAACTCGTTGCTTAACAGGAACTTCTTTCACATGTTTAAATGATGAGTCTTTTCTTATTGAATCACTAACACAAACCAGCTTTTCCTCAATTCTGTTGAGGTAAACATCTTTTTCAAGAAATTCCTTCTCACATAATCTTAGTTTATGCATGACATTAACTAATTCATTGTTTATCTTGGGAATAATGTTTTCAGAATAAGATACTAGTTGTTCAAAATCCTCTTTACTTGGTAGCTTCTCTAACTTAGTTTCAAATTTATCTTTGGATAATGCAAGTGCTACCGCGGTGTCCTCCAACTTTTTCTTGCTACCCACAAAGCTACCAAAGATTCTTCTAAGTGTCATGGCTGCACAAGGTGGTGTTGACAACACAAAACTTCCCCCTGTAGCCCCATCTAAAGCATTTTGGTACCAAGGGTCTATTCCATAATAGAAGTAAAGATTTAGCTTTTCATCTTCACAAGGTGTAGGATCTTCATAGTGCATCCTATTAATTCTTACCCAAGCATCTTTTAATGTTTCTCCATGATATTGTTTAAAATTAGAAACCGAATTCAATGGAGGACTCACTCCTTGTTTGTTTCCCAGAACCATGATTGCAAGTTTTTATGTTTTTTTTATTTTTTATGCAAAACTGAAAATAAATGACACTGAATGATGCAAACCGAAATAACAAATATGCAAGACAATGACAAAACAAGATAAATTGCTTTGAAGGTAAAGATGGATAAGATGATGCTCACGTAGGTGCAACCTCCCCAAGCTTAGGTGTTAGCACAAGTTGGTGATGGAGTTGACTTGTTGTGATATCCTTGGATAAATCCGGCGCCAGAAAACAGAGCTAGTGCAGGGGACCCTTGGATAAACCTTTCAGCAATGATTCCCCGGCAACGGCGCCAGAAAACAGTCTTGATGGCCCTTCACGTAGTTACCTGCGTGAAAAGTAAATGGGTTAGGTTGAGACTCCAAGTGCAGAGTGTGTAGTAAGTGGAAGACGTGTTTTCCCCACGAGGGGTGACTCGAGGGTTTAATATCGAACTCTAGGGGAATCAGTAGTGAAGATTTATCTTTCCTATCCTTCTTTTGGTTACCTACAAAACAAAGTAAATGTTTTGGTCCTCAACCACACCTAGTGGTTGTCAAGCACAAGGTGTGAGAATGATATCAAGATAATATGCAATGCAAACAAGAAATAAATATGCAATGGTGGTAAATAAATATGCAAGGATGGTGGTAGCAATGATAAATGATATTTTTGGGTTTTATATGATGAATGCAAGATGTAAAAGTGTTTTTGTATTTTCGGATTTTTAAATGGCAGAAAATGGTAAAGTGGTAAAAGTTGTTGGAAAGGTGTTTCTTATGATTAAAAATGGACCGGGGTTCATGGTTTCACAAATGCACTCTCTCTTTAATAAAGTGGTAGACAATGGAACACTAGAGTTGACATATGAGATTGCAACACAACAGTTTAATGACAAGTTATAATTATATGGGCATCATGTCCTAACATAGAGACCTTTTGGTTATTAGTCTCTCTTATACTCCACCAAGATGCGAACTAAATCATAACACCTCAGTAATTAAGATAACTCAGAGTATAGCAATAAGTATCGTGACATGAAGTTAAAATAAGAACATGCTAGATCTAGTCATGGAGTAGTGGCAATGGTCACACCCACACCTCCGGTAGCATGGTATTTCTTTTTATCCCTAGTGAGGCAACAAAGTAAGGTAGAGATACCCAAGTGGATCGCAGAACTTTCTCTCACGTTCACTGCACTAGCCACCCCCGTTACTCCAACTAATGCACACGTTCCCCCTCACACGCTCTCATAAACATGCTTGATCATGACAAGTAAATAAGAACGGGGTACATAATATGCATCTACTTTCATAACTGAAACAAAACCATTGCAATCTCAAACATATATTAGCTCATAAAAAGATCCACCACAAAGGTATTACATAGATGACCGTAATCATGTTCAGCAGTTCATACGGTACTAATTAGTGAAGCTCGAGAGAGAGGAGAGATACATAAGTTACTTCCACAAACCCATAGTCCAGAGGTGGACTACTCCCTCTTCATCATGGAGACGGTGGAGAAGTTGTTGGAGAAGATGGAGACCACGCCGGTAGCGCCCCGCCGGAGTTTTCCCCCTCCAATCTGCAACTCTAGGTCTCTGTTTTGGTGTTTCTGTGTTTCTGTGGCGCTCCTTCCAGACAACGTCGGGGGCTATTTTTATAGCCGGTTTTAGGTCAAAACGGAGTCGGTGGAGGAAAGATCGTCGGCAACGGAGCTCCGAGACCCAAAAGAGGGGGTCCCACGTGGCCCAGGTACCTGGCCGCGTGGGCCCACTCAACTTTGGCCTCCGGCTTCCTTTCGTGCGCTTCCTTGGCTCCTACGCTTTGTTCCTTCCAAAAACTGATGCCGTAAAATATTAGGTCATTTGGACGTCGTTTGGGTCCCTGAAACATTAAAATATAGAAAACAGGGTTTTCTGACTGTGCAGGGTTAATTCCATAAAAATAGGAAACATACCAAATATTCCCAAAATCATTATAAAACAGTGATATAACCCTTATATGATGCAAATATGACTGAAATATAAGTAAAATAATGCAAAGTTCATGTATGCATTTTACATGCATCAACCGTAGGACAAAGTTCATAAATAACGTTTCTTAGCTATTGATGTACAAGAGGACCAGTAACTTCATGTCACCGTCTATCGTTGTTATAAGTACCAAGGCTTCCCTTGGAAAATGGCGTATAGCTCATTTAACTCATGTTTCATAGAATTCAATTTCATTTGTGACTTCGCACGCCATGGAACTGAATTTGATATATATAGACATAGAAGGCATCGGGAATTATCAATAGATCACCGAAATTACATCATCCACTGGCAGGATGTGCGCGCCGCAATGCGTCTCCCTTCTACTCTGCCCTCTTAATTATTAGTTGTTTTTCCCTTTGCCTCGTTCCTTCGCAGTAGTCCTTTAACGAATAGCCTCGTTTTGGGTGCAAAAAAGAGTCCTGCCTGTGTGCAAAAAAATTGTTTTCAGAATTTTTTACAACTTAAATTTGATGATTCCTGATTGTGTGCAAAAAAGAAATGTGAAACATTCTGTATTTTATCCGGTGTAAAAAAGACAAATTTCTAGATCTGGGTGGTGATTCAAAATCTTTTAAAATTGTCAGAATTTTGTCATTTTCGTGTAGGGCGCAATATAAACTATTTCGCGTTGAAACTTTTCAGAAACATAGATCAAGTCGTTGTCAATATCCAGTATTTTTTCCGGATTTTTTTGAAACTTAAAATGGCGACTAAAAAATAAAAAAACCGGCCTACATGTAGCCCGGGTGACAAATCACCGCTCCCACATATCTAGTACTACAAGACATTTGTGTGCTACTGGATTCCAGAGAAATCATAACTGTTTTGTTCTGAGTGTGTGGACATGATCAAGAGAAACTCTAGTCTAACACTAACCATGGCACATATGTAACTTGGTCCATCCATCTTTTCGAATTGCAACGCACGATCCATCGGTTCTAATCTCTCTCTCATTTCTCATGAGATTTAATTCAGTTCGCCTTAAATTTAGGTTGCTTGGCCACGAGATCCGAGATTTGGCTCGACTCGAAGCTGGTTAGAGGGAGCAGTTGGACACGCCTCCATTAAGCATGGATCTTGACTGACTCACACGTCGTCATAGATGCATTATTCTTGGCACCTCCGTCTCGTGGCTCAATTTGGCAACGGGGCCCCATTCCCGATAACCGGTGATTAATTCACCTATTAGGGGATGGTTTTGGTTGCATATTACTCCCCGTGGGGCTCTTATAGTATAAAAACACTCCCGGCGGTTAATATGGGGCCGGGTTTGGACACCACTATCCATATCCGACATACCCGGTACCCGCTAGACTACATGACATGTGGGGCCAGAATACTAGAGAGAGTGAGAGACACGTATGTAATGGCTAAACTTAATGTGTTGAACATTTGAACCTGTTCTATTTGTGGCTGTGTGCCAAGTTGAACCAATATATGTGTGGTTGTGTGCCCATTTGAACCTAGATGATCTTATTTTGTTGTGTGTGATCATTTGATTGTATAATATTTGTGGCTGTGTGCCCTTTTGCTCTATTTGTATTGTTGTCATTTATTTACTTGAGTTGCTGGGTAGGTGCTATCGAAATTTTTGTAGACAATGTTGTTGGCTACACCGGAAGTTCTTGGGTATGGTTATCTGACAACCCGATGGGGATGGAGATGGGAGAATTGTTGTCCCGTGGCAGTTCATGGGGACGGGGATGGAGAAATTTTTATTGTACGGGGATGGTTATGGTCCCCGTTACCATATGGACTCGTGGCTGTTGAGCCCCTGTGCGGGACGCGAAGGCTGAAATCGGCACTGATTGGCAGCGCGCGGTTGTCCTATAGCAAATGTTCTTTGAAAGGCTTTAAACAAGTAGGGTCCTTGTTCCGTGCTTCTGTTAACTGGAAAGAGAAGTGGTGATCCAGACAAAAAAAATTGAATTTAAAAATGCTTAATAGATGGAGGTGAGTGAGTCAGAAAAAAAGACCAAAAGAAGTGTCAATGAGCTAGTAATTTGTATGCAACTTGGGAAGTGGTAGTTAATATATCATTGTGTAAGCTATCCATCAGACAGATTAGAAAAGGATGGATTCCATGCAACAATTCAATAAAACTGAGGTTTTAAATTGCATACGTGCCTGGGTAGGTGCCCGAACTGCACTGTTGTTTCATCCTGTCCTTTCACTTGGATTGGACGGCCCATATCTGCGGGTAAACTTGTACTAGCACACAAAAGCCTACTAGCACTCGGAAATCCATATTGGGTCATGCGTACAGATTCACCTACTGCTTAAAATGCAATTTTCAAAATGTCAAAAAATTCAAGATAAAAATTTCGGATTTACTTCAAGACATTTTATTTTAGTACAAAAGTTTCACGAAGAAAAGACATTTTTGTGCCTAGTTTAAAAAGACAAATCCGGACGCTCCAAAAAGACTTCGTAAGAGACTTTTTTTTGTCTTTTTTGCACATGGCCAAAAAATGTTATTTCGTCGCGAAACTTTTTGTGCTAACACAAAATGTCTTGATGTATATCCTTTTTTTGGAATTTTTTGACATTTTGATTTTTCTAAAACGTTTTACACAACGGTGCATCTATTCCCGTGACCCAAAACGCCGTGTCCAGTAACACTGGATATGTTCTCTTGCAGAATGGTATGTATACCGTTGGAACATACCTGGACCGCATTGGCAAACAAGATGGTACTGTAGCAGCCTATTAAGGTTAGGTGGATCATATTAAAACATAAATTGGGCCCATGTGGTTGGTGATTTAATTTTAAAATGTTAGACGGTGATAATTTGATAGTATTGGTCAGTGTGGAACCCTAACAACCAGAATCTCGAGTGGTCGTTAAGATAAATATCATTTTCAGGTGGTGAGAATCCACTAAAACCCCAGTCTCATACCATCTGTCCTAACGAGCCGTGTGTAGCTCTCTGTATTGGTAGGATGGAGTATTGATCCACAGAAATTGGGTTTCGTAAATAAGGATGGGGGTAAAGAGGGAATTGTCCGGGTTATTTGTAGAATAGGTATAGAGTTCTATAGACATGTAAATTTGCAAGTTGAAACTCAAAATTATTTAGGAGCTACAAAAATGACAAATTCAGCAACGAATAGTAACATTTATAGCTACTATTCATTGCATAATTTGTCATTTTCCTAGCTCTTAAACAATTTTGGCTTTCTATTTGTAAATCTACATGTTTATAAAACTCTACCTTGCCAACTTATTGAATTTTATTAAGATTTTTTATAACTTTTAAACATGATTTTTTTTGTAGTTTTCACCAGTTTCCACTAAAAGTTGGTTTTCACTGGATATTTTCCCGTGGATATGATGGTGGTTTTTCCAAGGACCTGTAACAAAATTGTGTTTATGCTGTGTAAGGTTGATCATGGTAAAATTATGGAACAAATTATGAGCATAAGTGTAGAGATATGCTAATATCTTATTGAATAGATCAATATTTATTTTCTAGCGGAAACGATATGAACTGTGACCATAAGACAGAATTATATGGATATATATAATTGATCATATCGTTTTGTAAAGCTAGAACATGCAAGACATATATGGGTACATGCTAGACGAGAACAATCACTAAGACAACGATGAAATCATCGTCCTCCAGAGAGGTCGGACATTGTGCTGAAGCTTGACATCAGTTGGGGATAAGACATGACAGATGTGTTAAATGTGTTGACTTGCATCAAGGTTTGCAGGTCCATGCTCAGCTGTGTCGGCCTCAGCTCGGGTAGTGGGATCTCACCATTGATGTATTGCATAACCTCTCGCATGCTTGGCCTTGAACTAGGAAATGGGTGCAAGCATAAAAGTCCTATCTTTAACACTAGGCATACTTCATCAATGTTGCAGTTGCCTCGGAGCCGTGTGTCCACTGTTTTGCTAAGCGATCGGTTGTTCCAATGCTCTAGGACCCAATCAACCAAGAAATTTGCTTGTCCTCTGTATTCAGCTTGTTTGGCCTCTGCCCACATGCAACTTCAAGAAGAAACATGCCGAAAGCATACACATCCGTCAGAGGAGATGCCTTGCCCGTGCGTACTAGCTCAGGGGCAAGGTATCCCATTGTGCCGACCATATGCGTGCTTTGCAGATCGGTGCCATGATCATATAGCCTTGCAAGGCCGAAGTCACCAAGCCGCCCATTCATCTCATCATCGAGAACATTGCTCGCCTTGATGTCTCGGTGGATCACAACTTTCTCCCACTTCTCATGGAGGTACAGCAAGCCGGTAGCAATACCTTTGATCACTTGAAACCTCTGAGCCCAATTTAAGGTTGACTTGTCCTGCTCACAGTGTATATGTTTGTCAAGGCTACCATTTGACATATAATCGTACACCAATAATAGTTCGCCTTTTCGCCTGCAATATCCAAGAAGCTGCACCAGGTTGCGATGTCGCAATTTGCCAATGCTAACAATCTCAGTAACAAACTCCTTCATCCCTTGTGTTGACTCGTGAGACATCCTCTTCACGGCAATCTCCTTCTTGGACAATTTAAGCACCCCTTTATATACCATCCCGAAACCTCCTGCTCCAACTAGGTTCTTGTTCTTAAATCCTTCTGTAGCTTGGAACAAATCTTTGTACGAGAATCGGTGTGGACCGAACTCGCTCTCCCAATCCTCACGCACCTCCCTATACCTTCGCCTTCTTCGCACCATCGTAATGACAACGATGCCGACAGAGATGATCGATGCTGCAGTGCCTATTGGTAGGATGATCGCCAGGAGCTTGGACTGGGGCTTTGACCCAACGCGAGGCAACTTAGGAAGCTTGGAGATGTCAATAGATGGAGCTTGCATGTTCATGCCAAAGCTCCATCCGAGAATATAATGACGGGCGTTCATCAGCTCAGCCGTGGATGAGAAACCAATGTACGCCCTCTCTCTGAGCACCGTTGAGAGGTTATAGATGGCAGACAATAGTGGCTTCAAAGGTTTTTCCACGTGAAGTGGAGCCAAGGTCACATCGATCCTTGTTTCCTCCTCGTCATAGTCCACCCACAACTGCAACTCCATGCCGCCATTCAGCGTCAAGTTCTTGAAGGCACCACTAGAGTCTTCATAGAAGCCAGCAGTGTAGGACGGCACGGAGAAGATACTGCTCACGTCGATGCCGATGTGGTTGTCGTTGATGTCTTTCAACTCGGGGTTCTGGAAGGTGTCGAACTCGATCACCAGGAGGTTATCATTGCTTTCTTGTTTCAGGATCCCAAAGAATTGCGTCGGGAGTGCATCCGAGAAATTCCTGCTCGGAGCGATGAAGAAGGCCATGCCATTCGCATTCACGCCGGGGAATGTGCCGACGATACTAAAAATGATGGCGACCGAAAACGATCGCACCTTGCCACTAGATGAGTTGCGGAAGAGCAAAGGGGTTGGATAGATAGCATGGCCTTGGATGTTATTTGTGCCGTTCGACATGTCGAGGAGGCCGCCTGGTGTGACAACAGCACTGCCATCTAGTGTTAGGCTGGATTGTGTGAAGCCGGAGAAGACGAACTGGTCATCGCCGGCGGCGAAGGTTGCGACGGTAAGGAGGAGGAGGAGGAGGGATGGAAGGAACGGTGCACACTTCGTACTGGCCATCGCCCGAAGCTAGGTGTGTAAGGCTGGGAAGTAGCAGCTACTCAATTAGTATGCCGGAATGAGGCGTTTCGTTGCCTGTGCAAAGTTCTTGCACGCAGGAAGAGTGCTATATGGTTACATGAAGCTCCCTTCCGAGCCTCAGTCAACCCTTCTAGTCTTCTGGTGTCTGTGTTGAAATTTATTGCGCCGTTGCAGCTACGGCAGAGGATCTCAATCAACCTTTCCGGCCTCCGCTGTAGTCCTGAAGTAAACCCTTCTAGTCCTCTGGTGTCTGTGTTTGAAATTTATTAGCTTGAAAACAGAGTATCTACATACAGACACAGGAGGATGAAGTCGGATGGACAAGAGAGCTGCGGTCTTAAAGTAAACAGCAATTCATCACGTCACGGTGGATGAAATTTCCTTTCCGTTGAATTGCTGAACCATGAAACGGATCGTGCTGAGCTAGTCTTCGCCGTAGAACAGAGCAGAGCACGGACATAGTAGATACTAGATAGGTTCCAGTTTATCTAAGTGTGGTCATTTTCTAACTGCAGAGCATCTCAATCTACCTATCTAGTCTTCAGTATTGTGGAAGATTCCCTGAGAAACGTAGAAATTCACATAGCAGGGTGCAAAGTCGTCCTAGAAAGGAAGAAGAGTAAATGGCACCGGCCGCCGGCGCGCACGTCCTGCAGCGTGGCGCGGCCGGCGCGCATCCATCTACATGCTACGCTACAGACTACAGTGGATGGATCGATCAGCTGGTGGTACATGACGGAGTCGTCGTTCGCCGGAGAGATCGATATCATTATCATCTCTGTTCATTTGGTCTCGGAAACTTCGTATCGTACGAGACACGCACGGCGCGGCCCTGGCATCACTGACGGTGCAACTTGTTGCGCGAATCGAGCGGCTCGAAAGCAGCTTCGTTTGACATACGCATATGTGTGCTGAGCGATCAAGGGCGGTGCTCCGATTTGCCAGGTCTGTGCGTTCTAGCTAGACTTCGAAACCTTGACTTCCAAACCTTTAATCAAAGCAAGAAGTGCCTCTAACCGAAAATGTCCAGTAGCCCAACAAAAAAATAAGGACGTGACTATGTAGCAGGCGCCTGCTATTAGGCAAATTCGTACGCATCCGGATGAGAAATAGCTCTACTTTGCATGCAAAAAAAAAACAAAAGGACGAGACTAGGTGAAAGTCCACACATGTGTGAGAAACATTTCTGCTTTGCATGCATGCATTAAAAACAGAATAGCTGATGTCCATTAAATGTGAAATTTAAAAATTTAAAAAGTTTTGTATCTCAAACCATTTATCCGATTTATGATATGTTTTCACCGTTGGACTAGTCGCGCCGAGATCTTCGAAAGTAGATCTCATGTCGACATATTTCGACAACTTTTTTTTGACCCAAAAGTTATCCACCTGTAACACGTGAGTTATCAAGGCTATAATATGTAAGTTACCCACCATATTAACGATTAGTTTTTCGGTTGAAAATAGAACCATTTTTGTTGTTCTTTTCGATTTTTTCAAAATTTTGAAGTTACCACACGTAGTTTTTAATAAGTGAGTATAACTTTGGGATGATAAATATATCGTGCACAAATTGGTGACCATACACTAAAACACCCGTACAATTTCATAAGTATTATGATGATAACAGTTAATTTCATAGTGACAACTACACCATAAAAAAAGATGAGCATTGGGTTCGTAACTATTATTTAGAGGAGACATTGTAACTGCATCGATTTCGTGGTGCATAACTAAATCATGAACACATGGATAACTTCATAATAACTAGGTGATAACTCTATCAGTATTTGGTGGGTAACTATTACCGAGAGGGTATGATAACTATATTGATTTCTTAGTGGATAACTACACCATAATAAACACATGGGTGATATTATTAGTAGGTAACTTCGTCATCAGCATTGGGTGGTAACTATTATCCAGAGTGGGTTAACTATAATAATTTCGTGGTGGATAACTACATATGAAAATGCATGGGTAACTTTATCAGTACTGGGTGGTAACTCACTCCATCAATATTGGGTTGGTAACTATTACCGAGAGAGTAAGGCAACTACAACAATTTCGTGATCGATAACTACACCATAAAGTTATGGGTAACTTCATCAGTACTCGGTAGGTAACTCCACCAGTATTGGGTGGGTAACTATTACCGAGAGAATAGGACAACTACATCGTTTTGGTGGTGGATAATTACATCATACATGGATAACTATATCAATATTGTGTGGGTAACTACTAGCCACAAGGCATGGTGACTACATCAATTTCTTGGTGATAACTATCTCATGATCAGATGGGTAACTCCATCAATAATGGGTGGGTAACTATTACATGAACATGTGGATAACTTTATCATGAACACATAGATAACTTTATGAGTATTAGGTGGGTAACTCAATTAGTAAAAGGAGGGTAACTATTACCGATAGATTAGGATAACTCAATCAGTACGTGGGGGTCCGATGGGACTCCGTCGTCATGCACCGGCGAGACCGTCTGCGCAACACCCGGCGAGAGACGGCCATCGGCTCTCTGCAAACAACATATTCGGTGCGTTCCCGACGACGCCTGGACTAGGCGACATGGAAGGGTTAAGCGAGACGACGGCTCTACCAATGACGCCGGCGAAGCAAGACCTCGGCACATGGCCGACCATCACACAAACACAAATCACACAGATCGTAATGGTAAATTTTACACGTCCACGAACAAGAATACGTACAAACCATAGTTTTAAAAAACCGAACGGACGCTAGAACCGCCGAGGGTCCTGATTTGCGGTTCACCGGTTATACTGCTGGTTCACTCGGTTTACTTAGTTTTCCAAATATAAAATCGTGAGAAAATATTAATAAACTGTTAAAAATGGGGAATGTATTTAATCTGTGCGTGTACTACTTATACACAAACATGCGCAGCACCAGGTGGCTATCGTAGCGTTGTAGCCTCTGCGCGCATCCGCATGTCGTGTGTTTGAACCCTGCCCCGTGCCTGCCTTATATTTAGATTTTCCGTAAAATTAAATATTTTTGGTAAAGAACAGAATACACAATGGTCAAATAAGATAACCGTCCAAAATAGATCAACAAACGTTGATGGACTGGATGGCTAGCGTCGAGCAGTCAACCGACCGCAGCTTGTAACCAGGGTTCGATCCCCAGCGCGCACAGTTTTTAAGCTAGCGCAAATATTCGAACGGTCGGGAAGGTGCCAGCAGGCGCCTGCTATTTAGATTCTCCGAAAAAATAATCACAATTTAGAGCATCTCAGCTCGTCGGATTACAAAAAACACCCATTTATAGGATTTGCACGCGTGGCCTCTCGCCACGTCGTTCCTCACAATCTCCCACGCAACGTCTCCTTCCTCTCCCTCCGCGAAACCCTATCTACATCGTATATATTCGAGCAGTTGGCGGCGCATGGGCAGAGCCGCGGCCAATAGCCGGGCCGCGCATGCTCTTTTCTCGACGAATCAAGGGCAATGCAGGAGAACAACTACCCCGCACCGCCAGACATGCGTCCTCCGCGCAACTGGGCGCTCTCCGTCGGCGGCATCCCCGTGCCACATCCGCTGACTGGGTGCTAGCTCACCCTAGAGGTCGTGATGACCCCCACTAGTAACAACGTGGACCGCTACTAGGCAGAGTTCCGGCGTCTCCACACCGAAGAGATGGCCCACTGCTCGTCGGACAGGCGCCTGCTATTTAGATTCTCCGAAAAAATAATCACAATTTAGAGCATCTCAGCTCGTCGGACTACAAAAAACACCCATTTATAGGATTTGCACGCGTGGCCTCTCGCCACGTCGTTCCTCACAATCTCCCACGCAACGTCTCTGTGGGGACCCCGGACTAACTGTCCGAAATATCCTTGTGCCTACATATCAGCGATCCCATGATCAGTGCGTCGCTGAAGCACAATTAAACTTGGTAACCAAAGAACATCCATACATACCGAATTTATTTACTTACTTGATGGAAGTGATCAGCTTCATCAGGTGCTTGCAGCGGAATCACCAAACAACGTGGAGCCCAAGTCATTCGCCTTAACCCTACAGGCAGCTGACTGGGAAGCGCCCTAGTTCGCAAAGACGCCAGTGAACTCCTCTTCTTCGAACTGCTTCTTCTTCCAAAATCTGGCTAAGACAATAGCCAGGGACGAAACCAATATGAGTACATTTGATTGTACTCGCAAACTACCCCAACAGGAGCATGCACTAGTTTTTAATTTTAAAGACTTTTATTTTTAGAAAACATCACTATATCTTTATTTTAAAAGGGAAGAGTAGATTTGTAAACCTGTTGAAGACAAAACATTTTGGAAAGTAGTTTTCTCACCTACCTTAGTTGAAAAGGTAAGAAGTCTTTTTAAACCTTTTTCCCGAAAATATACCTTCGTTCTAAAAGGTGAGAAAATTTCTTTTTAAAACTTTTTCCTCGAAAATCACCGTCTTGTCCTCAGCCCCATCCTGGTCACTTATTTTCCAGCAACATCATACCACCCCCTCGGTATAGTTGCCTAAAACAATCTTCACTTCATTTTCCTTTCAAACTCAAAACTTTGTAAAACTTGCACATGGTCTTAAGACAGCCTCCCAACTGTCCATATCCGAGGACTCGGCTATTCGAATAGTTTTACCCTCTGCAGAGGTAGTACGCTTTTCCCACACCCATCCGGTCACTCATCGTGTCAGCCACGTCCCGCCATACCAGAGGTATGCGAAGTTGAGTTCCCGGCCATAGCCTGTCCTTTGCTCATGCTAGTATAGGACCCTGCCGCTACGACACTTTCCACCGACACTCAAATCCTCAGAAACTAAGTGTGGGGACTCGTAGTTCTGCCCGGCGGACCCAAGGGAGCCCTTCAATCCTCTTCCTCCGACACGCTCATACCGGCTTCCGGTAGACTACAATGAAGAGGACCCAGGTCAGGGGGTAGGTCCTCAGACCATCCCCTCATGGAACGAGGTCATCCTCGTTATTGAGGCATCCAGTACTAACACGAGCAAATTATATGACTACGCCCTTGCCCATATGTGGGTAAATGTGGTCGCACAGGTTATCGGCTGGTAGTCATGGTACAAAGACACAATGTGCATTTTTCATAAACATCACCACACTTCACTTCTCTACTTCCATACCGACATCCCGGTATACCATAATTCATCCAAGGATTTTCAAAGGAGTTTTGAATAAACAATGTTTTTCCCATCCTATAGTTTTATATAAACAACTGATATCTCTACATAGAGTGACAAAATAGTTTTTCATAAACTTTTGAAAAGGTTTTCACAATCATTTCCAATTCTCATAGCAAAATACTTTTAGTCAAACTTGGGTGGTTCGTAATCCCACCAAAAGATTTTCATAGAAGGCTTTGGAGTAAAACAAATTCATTTCGAAATCGTTGTAGACCATTGACACCTCTATATCGGGTGTCTCAAGAATCTACTTGTATTTTGGGAAAGGGTTTTCAAAGTCATAGCTTTCGTGGCAAACACCACATAAATCATTTATGCTAGTTATAGTAAAACAGGTAAATCAAAATAGATGTATATAGGTGCAAGCTCAGTGAAGTAGCTTGCCTGGTTTCAGCATAATGTCTCTGGACTTTTCCTTGTTGATCAGTATAATAAAAATCACATCCTTCCTCGGTCAATTCCCTCCAAATACCCCTCCGGTAGCGTTATTATCTAGCGTCGCAAACAGAGAAATGAACAACAATCAATACACCAAACAAAACCACAAGGGATACACAAACAAATAACAACCACAAGCATCAACTAATCATTCAAGCAACAAACTAGGATCTAAGCTTACAAGGGCCTTATACTAATACATGCTAGGTGCCTAGATCACAAAGCTATCTTAAGCAAAAATGAACAGCAAGCACTTTTATCTAAACAGGAAATACTTCACCACAACACCACCACTCAATTTTTAACAGAGAAAACAACTACTCACATCTAGTAGATAAAAGGCTATTGGAACTATGCTTATGGTTGAGAAACCTATTCTTCAGTCAATATGCAATGGAATCAGTGGGTGTTCCACTATCATAACAAGGCATTAAGAGGTCAACTAGCCTCTGGTTACTTATAAAAATCACCTAAACACAAACTAGATAAAAAAAACTATCCATGCTAGTGAGTCACAAATATTCTTAAATACCATTCTAGCTATTCATGCTTGGCTAAAGGCTAAGTAATGTCCAAACAATGGTGACATGTTAACCAACCAGTAGCAACATGACTTGCTACTGATATTCAAACAACAATCTCTAAAATCATGCCACACAAATGATTTCATCCTCAAACAAATTCTAAAAACTAGGAAAAATCTAGGAAATAAGCATTCTAGTGATATTACTCCTTAACAACCACAAGCAACACCAAAAATTTTCTAACATGCTATTTATAAGAAGTAACACACTCATATCAGAGAGTATCAAACCTACACATGCTAGAAATCACAAAAAGAACACTAACACAATTTATAAAACTAAATAAAACTAAAAACAATTAATATCAGAAAAGCATCAAAACTAGTTTTGCACACCAAATTTAATCTACAGCTCAATAAATCACACCAAGCTAGGATTAGGTACTCCTAAACATATACAAGCAAACAAAATTGGATTCACATCAAAAATTATCACCAAATAAATTACAAAAATCCTAGAAGAGCTCACTGGACATTTACAAAAACACATGCCATTTTAATTGGGTTGATCTTTTGCAAGCAAGGACAAGTGCTACTGCTAGGTATCACTTAGGGCTTTCGAAAACAGTTGAGTTTGCAAATTTTGGATCTGTAAAACACAAGTTATTTACAAAGTGGTGTTTCTGACCAGTGGCAACAAAACATTTTTCATGGATACACAAATTAATATTTTTGTGATCTGCAAGTTGGACATGGTTCTAGACTCATTGATTTACCACTGTGATTTTTGGTTTGCACAAAATCTAGATATAAGTATTTTAAACAGATTTAAAATGGAGGGTCAGAAACAGATCTGAGGAAAAAAAGAATAAACAGAAAAGGAAAAAGACTAAAACATCACCCAGCCCATTTTGTAACTCCTAAAATCATGAAAACCTAGGTACAGATACTCCTAAGCATACATAAGACAACACAATTGGACTCAACTCAGTTGGCCTTTTAAAACAAGCGCTAAAAATCCTATGGTCCAGAAAAGTTGCTGTGGGAAAAGATTAACTGCTCTTAGCCCGTTAAATATTTTTGGGTGAGGCCAACGCCAACGGCTTAGTATTTTCATAACCTTTCCACAGAATTTTGGTTCATATTATTTGGACTTATAAAACGCAAGATACACTAATTTTAGTGAGGGTCCAGTGAAGAAATCCGAAACCAAGCAATTTAAAGAGAGCAGTGCATGCAGCCTGCATGCAACCACTGATCAAGAGATCAACGGCCCAGGTGCCTCTTCAACCTCACGACGCAGGAACGCACAGGAAACAGAAATGGAGGCCTCGGCGGCTGGATTTCTCACCGTGGGGCTGGTGGGGGCGATGGGGATGGTGCAGGAGAAGTGCAGAGTGCTAGGGGAGGTTGGTGATGGCCTCAGAACTCTCCGACATGCTCTAGGTCGATGGCAGCACCGAGGTCGTCCGTGACGGGCATGGTACAGCGGCGGCAGCTCCGGGGTACCTAAAAACATACAGAGGTGCCCTTGATATAGATCTTGGTGAGAGGAAAACGTGGGTGCAAGAATGGAGATCAGAGGTGGACTGAGACGACGGCTATTTCCTTGGCAAGCTCGCAGTTTGGGCCGGAGAACTCGGAGTTCCTCGCTGACAGAGAGCTAGAGGGGCTCTGTGCTTTGGTGGGGAGGAGAGGTGAGTTGCTGGGATGCTAATGGGCAAGGTTGGTCGTGGGAGAGGGCATGTGGCCTTATATCCAAGAGGTGGCCGGTCCCTGGTGGACTTGGAGCACAAGCTCGAGTGGGGAGGTGCACGGGGAAGGAGGTGCATGAGTGAGAGAGAGGTGGGGGCAGAGTTGTGGCGTGCTGGAGTGTGGAATGAGGGAGGGGGCACGGTGGCGTGGAGGAGTGGAGACAAGGTGGTGTGTGGGAAAAATAAGTCAACTTCTCCTCTTCTTCCTTGTCTCACTCTTCACTCTTCCTTCTCTCTCTCAAGTTGACTTCCAAAATCCATCCAATGACAGGGCTAGAGAGTGGGGACATAGGGGAGTAGAGTGGACAAAGTTTCCCTCCCTGGTTTACCCAAAAACAGCACGAAAACGTGCTCCCAAAAATCACCCCGAACAGTTTTCTGTAAAATTCAGAAATTTGAAAAACGGCTAAGTGTTGGAACTGCTAAGGCATAGCAAAAGTTCGTGCCTGTTTCACCTAGCGAATAAAATCCATTTGGAAAACTTTCAACTGGTAAATGATCACCAAGTTGAATACTTCCAGGAAATATTTTTGAACCATTTTTGAAAAATGCTAAAGGCTAGGGAAACATGCTGAACAGTGGGCTACTCTCTGTTTTTATATCTGTTTTCTGTTTCCAGTTTTTTTTTTTTTTTTTTTCTGTTTTATTCTGTAGCCACAAAAACATGCATGCAACTAAGGGTTCCAAAAGTCAAAAGGGTGATCCAAGGACATGGAGTTGAAGTACATACACCATAGATCATCTCCAACTCAAAGATCCCATAAAAGCACATTTTTGCCACATAAAATAACAGGTCCAAAACAGCAAGTTTTAACAGATTTCAGAGAAGAAAAACCTAATTAGAAAATTCTAAAAATTTATTTTCCTCAAACCACAAGCACTAACATACCACACATAGATGATCAAGAGTACAAGCACAAGTGGGTTCACACATAGGTTCATAATTTGGAGTCTCACTTATATTCTACAAAAGGCTAAAAATAAAAACGGGGGATTAAAAATGGGGGTGTGACAGTCTCCTTCCTCTCCCTCCGCGAAACCCTATCTACATCGTACATATTCGAGCAGTTGGCGGCGCATGGGCAGAGCCGCGGCCAATAGCCGGGCCGCGCATGCTCTTTTCTCGACGAATCAAGGGCAATGCAGGAGAACAACTACCCCGCACCGCCAGACATGCGTCCTCCGCGCAACTGGGCGCTCTCCGTCGGCGGCATCCCCGTGCCACATCCGCTGACTGGGTGCTAGCTCACCCTAGAGGTCGTGATGACCCCCACTAGTAACAACGTGGACCGCTACTAGGCAGAGTTCCGGCGTCTCCACACCGAGGAGATGGCCCACTGCCGCTGGGACGGCCCGGGAGCGCCGCCGCAGAACAAGAACGTCGCCTGGCGTGAGGCATTCTGGGGCGTGCCTGCGTGCACACTCCCCGCCGTGATGGCGCCCATAGCCATCCACGATGAGTGCATGCTCGCCCCCTCGCCGCCGTTCCGGGCTCCCCATGCAAGCTGTTGGGCACCGAGGACCCAATCCTACTTGACCTGCTCCTCACGCTCTTCCTCCTCCTCCCGCTAGGCTCCGCGCACTCCCAAGGAAAAGCAGAACACACCGCCACACCTTCACACAAGCGGCCTCGCCATCCGCGTGCGCCCGCCTCCTCCACCGGTGAAGAAGGTTAAGCCGAAGCCGGGAAGTTGGCGGAGCTGGCCAAAATGCTCCGTCTGCAGGAGGCGATGGAGACTTGGACGCCGACCCCGACGACACCCCCGAGTTGAGCCGCGTGTTGGAGAACTCGATGAAACGACGTCGGACGCTGCAAAAGGGTGATGACCTAGCATGGTCTCTGAGAGACCATGTCCAGATGTCAAGCGCGTCGTTTGTCGACCTCGACCCCGACAGCGAGATAGGGTCCAGCGGCAATGTGACCAGGACGACAGAGGAACCGGCAGGTACGTCATTAAGGAGGAGGATTGGGCGCGTTCCGGTAGCGGTAGATTTAGGTTAAGGGTTTAGTTTATCTAAATTTTATTCAAACATGTAAATTTCTTAACATTTGACTGAAAATAGTCGAATTTTAATTTCAAAAAAATAGGTATTGGGGCCGCGATTGGGAAGAGGCGCCCTCAATACGCGGCAGCTTGTCCGGACGGGCGGACGGCCCCAACAGCGTCCGTCTGGGCGCCGCGTGTGTAGATGCTGTTACTTGACTGACGACTAGACGGTTTTTTTTTTTTTGATTTGAGATGCTCAACTTTAGGTCGTAGAAAATTTCGATTCAGCGAGAGGTTTCATCAGTGATGGATGCTAGTTCAGGAAACTTTTAATACATTTATTCAAAATATAAAAGACTTCCCACTGATATGGTATCTTAAACAGCTGAATATTGCAAACAAATGTTAGAGCTACTCGTTCCCACAACGGACGATCCGAGCTCTTTTCTAACACATAATCGACGAAGTAGTAACTATTTCCATATAGGTGCATTTATTGTCAAGAAAAGCTGATCTCACATGTTTTCGATTAGTCTTCCACAAGTCGCCGTATAAACAGCAATGCTATTGAAATTAGAAATTTTGCATCCAGTGTCATCTTCTGTTATTATCCGTCTTGAAATGCGGGCTGCTCAAAGTTAGGCCAACCATTCATCTACATGATCGAAGACTAGGAAGGTTCACTGAGATCCCCGGCCGCCGTTGCTGCCACGGCATAATAAATTTCAACACAAACATAAAAAGACTAGGAAAGTTCCTCTGGACTCAGGACATGGCACTCTCAAGTCAAGTCTGTGCTGCCAATTTACCATCACGCACCACATGACTGAAGACTAAAAAATCTTGACCGAGATGCTCTGCCGTTCCTGCAACGGCACCTCAATTCTCAAATTAGTCTAAATCAATAGTGTATTACACAGCAGGATCAAAGCTCTATTCTAGAGTTATTCTAGGGGAAACCAAATAAAAAGGAAAGGCCTACCACTCTTGAAAAAACTACAAAAATGAGAGTCCTTTCACCGATACATGGCCGAGTAGAGTAAAAGGTACGGTGCTGCCCCTGTATACATGTACCTGCTTATGCAGTTTTTCATGCCCATCTCCGACATGAAGCCTATCTCCTTATTGCTTCTCAAACTACTCCTTCTTGGCCTTAGCTTCGTCGCTAGCAATGACCACCAGTTTAGCTACTCCGGCTTCTCCAACACTAACCTCACCCTCGACGGTACGGCCTCGATCACGCCCAACGGGTTGCTTGAGCTCACTAATGGTACGACCCTGGGCAAGGGCCACGCCTTCTACCCGAGTCCACTGCGCTTCCACAATTCGTCCGATGGGACCGTAGAGTCCTTCTCCTTCTCGTTCATCTTCGCCATCATCTCCCTCTACAACGACTTGAGCAGCAATGGCATGGCCATGTTCATTGCACCGAGCAAGAACTTTTCGGCAGCGATGCCGGTGCAGTTCCTGGGTCTCCTCAACAGCCAGAACAATGGCAACCAGACAAACCACATCTTCGCAGTCGAGCTAGATACCTTCAAGAACATGGAGTTCCAGGACATCAACGACAACCATATCGGTATCGACATCAACAGTCTCCACTCCAGACAATCCCACGATGCTGGCTTCTACCATGACAAGAACGGTACCTTCCAGGGCTTGGGTCTCGATAGCCAAGAGCCGATGCAAGTGTGGGTGGACTACCACAGAGAGAAGATGCAGATCAACGCTACCATGGCTCCTCTCGGCATGGCCAAACCTACAAGACCAACAGTATCGGCGAACTACGACCTCTCCACTGTGCTCACAGATATGGCATACATTGGATTCACAGCTGCAATGGGCAAGATCAACACGAGGCACTATGTGCTCGGTTGGAGCTTTGGCATGAACAGCCCTGCTCCAGCTATCAATGTCACCATGCTGCCAAAACTGCCTCCTCGTCCTCATCCCAAGGATCGTCGACGTCTCCATGTATTGGAGATCGTTCTACCACTAGCAACAGCAGCACTCATACTGTGTGTGGCTACTGTTGTTTCCCTGCTTGTGCGGAGGCATTTGAGGTACACAGAGTTACGTGAGGACTGGGAGGTCGAATTCGGCCCACACCGGTTCTCATATAAAGATTTGTTCCGTGCAACACAAGGATTTGACGACAAAAATCTCCTAGGTGCCGGAGGATTTGGAAGAGTATACAGAGGAGTGCTCCCAAGGAACAAATTAATGGTAGCTGTGAAGAGGGTGTCACATGACTCCAGGCAAGGCATGAAGGAGTTCATCGCAGAAATTGTTAGCATTGGCCGCCTTCAGAATCCAAATCTGGTACAGTTACTTGGGTATTGCAGGCGTCATGGTGAGCTCTTGTTAGTGTACGAGTACATGCCCAAAGGAAGTCTTGATAAGTACTTGTATGGTGAAGTTGACAACTCCACATTAAGATGGGACCAAAGGTTTCGGATCATCAGGGGCATTGCATCTGCACTGATATATCTCCACCAGGAGTGGGAGAAAGTAATCATCCACCGAGACATCAAGGCAAGCAATGTGCTCCTTGATGATGAGTTGAATGCACGACTGGGTGATTTTGGTCTAGCAAGGTTGTATGATCATGGCGTCGAACAAGAAACTACACGTGTTGTCGGCACCATTGGCTACCTTGCTCCAGAGCTAGCACGTACAGGCAAGGCTACTCCTCTTACCGATGTATTTGCCTTTGGTACTTTCATTCTAGAGGTCACCTGTGGACAAAGACCTATCATGCAAAGCACACAAGATAGGCAGGTCATGTTGGTCGATTGGGTGCTTGAACATGTGCAACAAGGATCACTCGCTGATGCAATAGATACAAGGCTTAAAGGGCACTACAATGCTGGAGAGGCATATCTGGCGCTGAAGCTAGGACTACTGTGCTCACACCCATTTGCATCTGCAAGGCCTAGCATGCAGCAAGTGATCCAATACTTAGATGGGCATGTTGAACTACCCGAGCTAATAGCACACCAGAGCTTCCAAGCGCTGGCCTTGATGCAAAATGAAGGGTTCGACTCATACATCATGTCATATCCTTCATCAACTACTATTGGCACAGTATCAAGCATTTCAGGAGGAAGATGAGCACTCTGTTTGATGGTGGTGACTGGTGAGAGTGCTTACTTATTTATGATGTATCTTAAACAAGATATCAACCGCAAGTGTAATAATGCATGGATATTAAAGCCTGTACTTTCTTACCATTGATAGGGGATTTGTTTCCTCGTGAACAAGATTGATAGTCTAGTAGAAGTACAAAAAAAGTACCACACAAACAAACAGGTTATAATAGGAGGCTTAGCCTCTGGTGCTGAGCTATCAGCTCTGTAATATAAATTTCAGAGTCTTGTGGTTTCTACATACAAATATTGTGTGATGTTTATTCTATGTGAATCTAAACATTAGTTGTTTATCCTTGGATCGGTGACCATGGCCCCTGGGTGCATCTGAATCCAAACTGTGACGCGTCGTGTTCTACACTACGGCATGAGCGGAACAGAGAGTGGTTCACTGCTGACCCCGTGGAGGCGCGGTGGAGTTCCCAGTGGTCGCGTATCCGACCCAGCATGGCCGACGGAATCGACACTGCCATATATGCTGATGGCAGTGGGCCACTAACGATGCTGCCAACATGTTTTTCTCCTCTGATGGCATAGCGCAACAGAGAGCAAGTCAGTAACGTTAGGCCACCCCACAGTTCTGGCCGCACCGACTCAGTAACGGGCTCTGGCTTCTCGGCGACGGAGAACGGAGGCCTTCCGCGGATGGCCACATTGGCTCGGCGGCAGGCTCTGCCACTCCTCGGCGCGGACATATATCTAGTTATCCACACACGACCATGTGCAATTCAATTGCAACTCTTTGGCATATATAACAAAGCTAAACCGTATCAAACATTTTATTCCAGACCAATAAAAAGAGCAAAACAGTATGATTTGGGTGCCTTTATGCGGTATGTGCATGGTGCACACCCTTGGATGCATTTGGCAAGATGAGACAAGGCACTTGGCAGGCTTTCAAAGACCAGCGTGGACTCAATATCAGGCATCGAAACTATGAACTAGCGCTGGCCTCGGCGAGGAATATTGCCGAACGTGTTGAGGGCCTAAAAGCACAAGCACGCAGAAAATGGGAGAACAAATCTGACGGAATTATGCAGCGGAGAGCACTTACGGGTGGTTATGCGCCGCTCTCATAGGTTGAGATCGAGACGCATTCGTGGCCTTCATGAAGAACGGCACCGCGTCTCCTCTCCCCTGACGGCAGCCATTGTGCCAGGGCGGCGCTCAGCCTAGCTGGAGCGGAAGCGGTGACGAAGGCCGGAGCAGGGGCTGTCGAGTGGCGGCGCAGGAAGGTTGAGATCCGCCGCACCTGGCGGCGACATCAGCGACAGGAGCAGGACCGTGTCGACGTCTCTCCCAGCAGCACGGGAAGATCCAGATTCGGCCTCCTAGGCGGCGGGGCTGGCAGCAGGAGCCCGGACCAACGGGAGCGTGACTGGCGGCGTGTGCAGATAGAGAACCGCCGCACCGGGCGACGTCGTCGGCGGCGCCATCAGAGGAACAGGGGAGGAGTCTTTAGCAGCTCTGGTCTTTTTTTTTTTGACGGCTGACATATGGATTATAATAGAAATTCCGAAAAAAAAAACATTGTACAGGTGATCTCTTGAGAATTATTTGAAAAAGCCAAGCAAATATAGTTTTAACTTTTTTTGCAAAACAAATGATGTATTGGTGAGCCTTAGCTACTAAGAAATCCATAAAGTAGTCGCCCAACCCTCGATCTAGAAAGTTCAAAATTATATTCTGCTCGTTTATTTGCACTCCATGAATTATTTGATTCTGTAGAATATCTCATGACAATAGTTCAATTAGAGCATCTCCACCGGCGCGTCCAATAGAGCGTCCAGCAACGTTACCGGACAAGTGCTATTGGGCGCGCCGGCATGCGTTCCCGCCTATTAGGATCACTTGACCCATCGGCGCTCCCAATAGGTTTTTTTTAAAATTGAACCGAGAAAATTCATTCAAACCTGATAGATTTTAGTGAAAAATCATTCAAACCTAATAGCCGGTGTAGTACATGTCCAGTCGTACATCGCCACCGTGGCATCGACGTCGAACGCGCCGTCCTGATGTGCCTCGCCCTGCTGCTCCTGCTCCTCCTTGACCGCCGCGTCTTCTCGGGGCGGCGGTGGCGCGGCGGCTTGGTCCTCGTCGTCGTCGGGGATGATGACGATGTCGTTGTCGACGCATGACCATCGCCCGCGAACTCCCTCGACGCCGGCTGGACGTCGAAGGACAGCTTGGCGGCGAGGGCGAGGTACCTCTGGAACTGAGCCTCGGCCTCCTCCGGGGAGGCGAAGCGCGGGAACATGGTGCGGGAAAGTTCCCCATTACTCCGGTGCCGGTTCACGAGGCGTCGTAACTCCGGCGACGCGCGTCGGAAGACGAGGCGCGACGCGTCAGAAACCACCTAGCGGCCGCAATAAATTGCGCTGACCGGCGGTGTGTCACTGACGCGTCGGTCCCGCCCATCAGAATCAGACGTGGCAGAGTTGCCGGTTTGCCGGCGTGCCCGCTTGCCTCCCTAGAAACAGGGTGCGAAGCGGGGTTGTCGGACGCTCTGTTGGGTGTGGCAGCAACTTTTGAGCTATTGGCCTCGCCGCTGGGGGCCATTTTGGTGTCGGCGCGCCCAATAAGTCTATTGGTAGCGCTATTGGTCACGTCGATGGAGATGCTCTTACGACTGCAATAAGAAATACCCTACTATACTAAAATAGTTCTAAAAATTAACTTGAGAGAGGCGTTTTGGCTCCGGGTGCATATGCTCCTGATATATTTTCAAAATTAAAAAATATGAAAATTCTTCAAAAAAATCTGAAAACAATTGGGCACCAACATATACAAGTTTTCAACGTTCGTGCAAAATTTCGGAAGAAAATAACACTTTCTGTGGTCTGTGCAAAAAAACAAAATTATGCTTTGAAAAATGTATTTTTGAATCTCATTTCGGCCACAATTTTGTCTTTTTTGCGCTGATCGCAGAAAGTGTCATTTCCTTCCGAAATGTTTCACGAATGTTGAAAACTTGCAAATGTTTGTGCCCAAAAAAATTCAGATTTTTTTGAAGTGTTTTCATATATATTTTTTAATTTTGAAAACAATAACAGAGTATATGCACCCAGCAGTCAAAGTGGATTTCACCTTCCGCTACATCTCTCTTCATGAGTTCGTTAAAAATCAATGTGGAGGCGGGTTTCATTGGCATAGTTATGCTAGTACTGTGTTTCCAAGGAAAATTACAATTAAACATATTCTCGAAGGCACGAAACAATAGTAGTGAAGTATTTAAATTAAGGCTTATTGGGGTACAGGAGCTCTTGTTATCATATGTTAGGATGATTTTCTAAGTGCATGTCCATTTTTTAGGCTCCCAAAAAAAAAGAAAAGAAAAGAAAAACGAGCAGGAAACATCTGCACGCGATGATCAAACAAGTTACAAGCACCTATCAACAAAGACAAGAAAAAAAAGTAAGGGTTGGCCTTTTAGAAACTCGCCATTGTCGCATTCAACACACTTGATCATGACGTGAAAGAAACGTGAAATTGGGTGTGAATAAATTGAATAAAACGTTGAAACAACAATCCAACACATACCTCCATCAGTTTGAATATAATCATTTAGCAGTGATTTGCAGATTAATATTTCATGCAAGAACCGCATTAAAAATCAATGGCTGAAGAACCTACAATATGTGTGATATCCAATGAGAGCCCCACTGCACAATATGATACATAGTACTAAATGAGTGTATGTGACCACGTGCTTAAAGGGCATGATACATCTTTTAGTAGGCAAAATAATTTACCTAATTTTAGAACCATGACAATCTAATACTTTCGGGCATATTCAAGTTCTAATGAAGATACTTAATAATGCTAATAAACAACAGAAGCAACTTATGTTGAACCAGAAATGTGGGTTCCAATCTAAGACTTTCGACATGTCGTGGTAGACCACAACTTAGTAGAACCTTGCTATAGTATTCTCACATAATAAAAACAAAGCCAGTTGAATTAAAAAGACTTCGTAGTTACAAAACTTTAGTAAATTATACGCTTTGTTTGTGAAAGAAGGTAATTTAAGTGAAACAAAGCAAAAGCCAGTTTGTGAAATGAGAGTACAAAATGCGTGAAACCGCATTCTATGGAGTTGTGTGACCCAAAAAGAATCCATAACAACAAGTGTCAACTAGTAAAACAAGCCATGAAAAAACTTAATGAATGCATGAAAATTTATAAATGAGATCTTAAAATTTATATTTCACTCGAATGGGAAATTTTAGAAAATTATTACCATTAGTGCATAGAGTCTCGATAACAAGGAAAGTAGTTGCTCAACTTATTCCAAGTCATATAAGTAAGTTATCTGCTAAATCCTTAGCCATGCAAGTGTTTGCTCTGCTACTAAAGCATGCTAACATCATGCTCTCCTTTATTCACTAGTTGCACCACGATCCAATTTGATCATTGTGGCATTGGGAGGAACATGTTATCCTCTAAATCTTGATGGAATCAATATGATGTGAATGGACGCTATTGGCACATTGTATTGGCTTAATTTCTGTATTTTTTTTACTTATCTCTGTGACTATATATCTTTTATCTTTTCTATACTGGTGTAGAGACTGCAAACATAACATAAAGTTGCAGTACATGTATGGGAATGTATGAGTTTTTCTAGGGATATGACACTTGTCCTGGATAGGAATAGAATTTTAGGGATAGATCCTCATGTCTTGGTGTACTTATCTGGAAATATTTGTTATTTGGTAGGTTTTGACCACACTATTATGGTTAGACACAATTTACAAAGAAAGGTACAAGTTCGGGTCAACAGATGAACATGGGTAAACCCTACTCCTATTTACGGTGAATTTAATTAAGCGGTGTATGTGTTCTTGGTATGAGAGAATGTCTAGAGAGTATTATGTAATGGCTAGAAAGTATATGTATTGGGGCGATGGGTCTCCATCCATGTTATATGAATGGTCGGATTGGATTTACAGGTCACAACTGAGTTACTAGGGATCGTGTCTACTGAATATTTTAGCCGTCTCTTGAGGTTCAAGTTGGGCTAGGACCTTCCCATTATAGTTCGTGGATGAAGTGATGACACATCCCACCCAGGTAACATGTGATGTATCACTCCCTTACTATATTCGGGTTGACGGAACGTCCTACCCAAGTGGTTTCATGGTACGTATGTCACGTACTTACACATCCCACCGGCATGTTGTACTATGTATTTCTTATACTTATCAATACTAGCAAAATGCCCGTGCGTTGCAACGGGTGGAGGCAAACTGACTTTTGGATGGAAGTGTGAGCGCAACCCAAGTTTTGCCCCACAATCGATCAACCCACATAACCGTAGCCTCGGTTTGGTTTTTCATCTTATAATGTTTAATGTTTATTATTTTATCTGATTTATTCTTTTAGTATATTTTACTTAAGTACAATAATCTACCTATTTATGTCTCTCCCGGAAGACAAACAAAGTTTAGCGATCAATGTAATATGTTTTTTCCTGTTATCCCCCACTCAAAATAACAGGAAGTTAGTAGTTCCTCTGAACACTTAACAACCCAAAAAAGATCATTCGACCAATTCGATTCTCGATCAACTTTACCTAGCTTCGGTTTCTTAGGACATACCATCCGACCTCGGAGAAAACAATCTGAGTATGCGACAATTTTCAGTAAATAGATAGGTATTCAACTACACATTAGCAAAACTGGAACAATTTTACAGCCAGTCTATCTGGAAACATCAGAACATGGGGAGTGGAATTTCTGAACTTGATGAGTTTTTTCAAAATAGTAAATTATTTTCTCTCCTGCTTGCTAGGTCAAAACAAAGACATGCCATGCTATTTCACATTGTATCTTAAAACAGTTTTGTTGTTGTTGCAAGGCTGCATACATTCTACATTCTACTGGACAGTAATAGTCCCATTGATCAATGCAGAAAATAGGGGTTGGAGCGCATAAAAAGTAACATCACCATGGCAATTGCAGAAGACAGAACCAATAATATGTGACAACGAATTATCTATCTAGGCTACAACACCTACAGTTTATCAATATAGAAGTGACAAATCGAACAGCTCAAATTATATATGCATCAACCGATTAAATTTTTTTTTGCTGATCTCCACCGACAATACAGTCTGAATACTGACGGAGTTGAAGTTGCACATGGTAACAAACAAAGGTACAGAAAACTGCTTTGCAGCTGCAGGTACCTCTCGCCTAAAGCATACACAGATCCAGGCAAATTCAGAAGGTAGTGCCAAGCAACACACGGTAGCCTCCAGCCCATGGGAATTTGCACAATCAGTACTAATCTCATTCCTCATGTGCAGGTTCAGACTCAGAATACGCTCAAATTAGTGAGCATCACCATCCTGTCGACGGGCTGGACAGGCGGCGCTCTACACACCCTCCTGTACGACACGAGATCAATGACCTGTTCCGGCATTCCTCCATGGCTGAGGAGCGGCATTCCTCCATGGGTGAGGAGCAGCGCCTGCAGAGCTCCTCGACGCGAGGTCGGGGGACTGGGGAGCCGTGGGATCCGGAGCTTCCCAAACCGATCGAGCCCACATACATCTCCAGCACCTGCCACTGGCCTAGCTAAGCTCCCCCATGCCCGATGTCCCCTGTCGCCGCAAGGGATCTAGCGCCCCGACCTAGGTCCGGCGCCTCTGCTCCCCTACCCCCGCCGGCGTAGCCTCGACCTCTGCCGCCCATGCTTCCCTAACCCCATTGGCGCACTCCTGGCCTTCGCCTCCCCTGCTCCTTACAGCAACCCTACTCCACCCACTCTCCTCCCCACTCCCCAGCCTCCGGCAAGCCGCCGGCGCATGGCTCGACCCTGCCCCTTGTCTCTTTCTCCGTTCTTTCGAGAGGATGTGGTTGTGTGCAGGTCAACTCACGCGAAAAAACGTTTCGGGCTAGGTCCTGGGTGGGTGGATTACGGGTTGATTTCAAATAACCTAATCTATCCCTACTAATAAAGGAAGCATTCCTTGGTACGTCGTTTTTTCTTTCCGATTTTACCCCTGTGTGTTGGAAAATATTACGCCACCTGCCACCACTAAGTGAGACATACCCATTCGGTGTTCCTATCGAAGAGAAAAGAAAATCCCGAGAGAGGGGCGACGCGGCGGCGCAGAGAGAGGGGCGGCGGCCGGCTGCGCGGTGCGAGGGAGAGGGCGGGGCGCCAAGGGGTAGCGTGTGCTCACCGTGCGCAGGCGGCGCTGGGCGGTCGAGGAGGCTAGCCACCACCGAGCGGGCGCCGCCGCACCCGGCTTTCTCCACCGACGCCCCGCCGCCGTCTCCCTGGCCAAGGTCCCGCGCCGCCACCTCCCAGGCCGAGGCCCAGCGCCGCCGTCGCCACGGTATGCGGCGGCGACAGAATCAAATGGGAGGTGGCCGCCATGGGAGGCGGCCGGCGCGCGGGCAGGAGGAGGATGCGACCGGCGCGAGGGGAGGACGAGGCGGCCGCCGGCGCGACGGGAGGAAGAGGCGGCGGCCGGAGCGCGAGCAGGAAGAGGCGCAGCTGGCGGCCATGGAAGGATCCTTGAGCGAGGATAGGAGGAGGCGGCCGCCGGCGCGAGGGTAGAGGACTCCAAGGAGAGTAGGGAGGCGGCAGGCGGAGCAGGAGAGATTGGGGCGTCCCGCTATGGCGGAGGGGAGGCTGCGGTGGTGCGAAGACCATCGGGGCATCGATCCCATTTCCCTCCTGTGCGTTGCAAGGAAGAAGGCAATGAACTTTATCCTTCACGCGGCCCCAGCAGCATCCAAACTCTCTTTTCCATTTTCCCTCACACATTTCAATGATACGTGGGACCAGCTTATTGTGCTTTTCACGTTTCATCGCCATAGAGCAATGCCAAATACATGTACACGAGATTTGGGCTTTCTCATTTTATCTCTCAAATATTTCCAGATAGATACTCCTTCTGATCTGTTTTGCATGTCGTGCGAAAATAACTAGGTATGGACAAACTCACAGTATAACTTGCAACAGTTATTGAAAAAATAAATTGGTTCTTCCTTCCTCATGTGTTGGTCGATTTTGGGTCGAAATTTAGGTTGCGGCGACATTTTCCGACAGTAGTTGATTTTTCCCGTGGCATCGCACGGGCATTTTTCCTAGTGAGAGACTAAAGTGCAAACATGCCGCGACGTACCACGGTCGTTTACTCGTACTCCCTCTGTTCCAAAAAGGATGACTTCTATTTGTCTACATGTGGACGTATCTAGACATGTTACATACATAGATACGGTCACATGCACACAAATGGAAGTCATCCTTTTTAGAACGGAGGGAGTATTATATATAGTAGAGATCCTCCGGATCCTTTGCGATTCAGCCGCAACAAACTTCCTCAGAGCCAAGTGCTTTAGCTCATGATTTTGTCGTGTTTCCCAAGTAGAACCCACCTAAACGTTCTCCCGAGTGGCTTGTACTCAACTTGTGAATGACTTGTGAATCCTAAAAAGTAAATGCTCACTAGAGCAAGTACAATAAGCTTATGTAAGCATGCTATATGAGTTAAAATAATATTTCTTTGATGACATGGAGGAGAGAGAAAATGAGAGAATAGAAGTGGGCACTCATGCAAGAGTCAGCTCTAGCACGTGCTCGTAGGCACTTTGTGAGAGTGGGAGGTGGGACATATCTTAATAAAGTAACACATTTTTATATCTAACTATTGTACATATTAGTTATATATATTGTTGGTTATAGATGACATGGCAATCTCTTATAGCAAGTTGTTGGCTAGACTATTGAACTTGCTCTTATGCCGAGTGACGTTCAAACGTTCCTTGCGGTATGCGAGGCATCTCAGCATTAAATTGTTTGCATGTGTTGTTTAGAATTGATGTGCGATAAGGCAACCCTAGGATGACATGGGTTAGAGAGACCGGAACATCAACCTTCTCCTTTCCCCGAAGAGTTGAAGCCTCATTTCCCTTACTCTTCGTGCTTGCACACTCAGCCTCCTAATCTTCTCCAAACCCGCGCCTCGCAGTTGTTCTGCGTGCAGCCTCGTCATTGCACCCGTCTCTGGCTATTAGCCATTGTTCTTGCAATCACCTTATTTTTCAACTCCAACGCAGCCACCAAAATGTCCCGGATATCCCGCAAAAAAAAACTATACCATAGATGTCAATTCTCATCCATGAGGCTGCATTCAATGAGGGCACCATGGAGGGTGACCTAGAACATATGTAGGAGGTGGCGTCATGGCGGCACTCGGAGATGGCGAGGTCGCGGCTCCTTACATGGAGGCGTGCCACCATCCATGAAGATTTCTCCTCCGCTAACGCTCTTGGATATGTAGGTTTTCTTCCTTTATCTACCGAGGATTTTCTCATCCGGTCACCTTTTCTTAGAGGGCTGCTTCACAACTACGGTTCGGCATATTTCTTTCTTCTTTACTCTTGGATAGTGTATTTTGGTGATCGATGGGAAACTTCCTCTTCACCATGAAGGCCATCACTCCAATGCTTGGGGGGAGGGCAGGATCTAGCTGAGGTCCAGCGCCAAGAAGGAGTACCTGCAGAACCACTTATCCTCCTCCAACAATTGGTGGCATCCCGATTGGCTTACCGCTGCCGGTCTGGATATGAGCCTTCCCCCTTACGGGGCCAGCCCTCAAACTATACGGGCTTCCTGGACTGAGGGCCTAAGTGCCTCCGAGGTAGAGTATGTGAAGGACCTCCGCAGCCCTGACGCGAGAAGATGTTCATTTTAAAATATTGTACATTCTTATAATTTTCATGAAAAAATATGGATGTACACAATCAATACCAAAATAATATGTAGGAATGCTCTACAAGGGTTGATTGAGATCGGCTCGAACCAAAATTTTTTTTTTTTATTGATCGTAATAATTCATTTTCATCAGGATAGTTTACCACTAGCTTTTACGAGTATAGATTATTTTCAATTTTCAACAAAGCCAATGTTTTTTTTGGATTGCGTCATCGAGTATACCACCAGATCGGCCAATCAAATGTTATTTGATGTATTTTTCGAATCAAAAGATATGCCGCACCATTATTGCTACTATGAATTCCCACAAACTAGTCGGCAACCCGTGGTGTCTACTTTTGTATGGAGACTGAAATTATATTTTCTTGTATCACTACGGGAAAATCATTATTTGCCGTGAGGTTGGCTCTTTGTCGTGTGTCTAATTTTGCGGAACACGGCAAAGACTAAGGAAAACACACGGCAAAGAAAACCGCACGGCAAAGGTAGTCTTTGCCGTGCACGGTTGGAAAAACGCACGGCAAAGTTTCAAATCACGGTAAAGACTAAGCAAAACACACGGCAAAGAACCATGCACGGCAAAGACTAAGGAAAACACACGGCAAAGAACTATGCACGGCCAACATATTTGCTTTGCCGTGTGTATATATGACAAACACACGGCAAAGAATCCTTTGCCGTGTGCATTGGCAAAGGACACGGCAAAGAGTTTTTTTTTAACTTTAGTTTATCTACTTAACAATGGTATGACTATTCCCGTGGCAAAGTTTGTGATAAATTGTCCATATTTTACACATGGGTGTGACTTGGTATGACAAACAATGTTGGCAAAAAGAGTTTTCAAAATATTGTTTATAAATATAATTTTTTATTTTTCAAGTGTCAAAAGTGACATTTTATGTGAAGCAAATACACAAAATATGTTGCAAGATGGCACCCATCTAGATTTCACACAAAGTAGACCATATTTTACGGATAATCCAGAAATATTAGGAATTTTCTCGATTTCTACCTAATTTCGCGTATTTAAATAACTTTATGCCGATTTCCCGAAAGTAATTCAAAATTCAACTACAAGTGTGTGATAGTTTGCTCTGAAATTTTTCCAAAAATCATTTTAAGCTACACAAGTAATGATTATGTCATATAACCGTCGATGGTATTGAAAAATTTGACCCCTTTCGACGAATAGCCATGGTGGCCATTTTGACCCTTTTTTCAAAAAAAATAAAATAAATTGATAAATTGCTCAAAAAATGAAATCCTTTGGCATGGAGCCCTTTTATGTGTAGTAGTTTATATAAAAAAATAATAAACTTGAGTTTTGACCAAAAAATTAAAATAATGTTTCACAAAAAGGTCTATCGTCTATAAACATGTATATGTTTCAAACCAAACGACCAAGATATGACAATTTTCATAGCATAGTTTGTGATAAAGTCCCCATATTTGGCACATAGGTGTGCTTTGGTATGGGCAACAATGTTGCCGAACTGAGGTTTTTCAAATTGACTTTTTTGTGAAGCAAGTACAAAAAATATGGTGCAAAGTGGCACCCATCTAAATTTCACACAAAGTATACCATATTTTATGGATAATCCAGAAATATTAGGAATTTTCTCGGTTTCTACCTAATTTCGCCTATTTAAATGACTTTATGCCGATTTTCCGAAAGTAATTCAAATTTGAACTACAAGTGTGTGATAGTTTGCTCTGGAAATTTTTCAAAAATCATTTTAAGCTACATAAGTAGTGATTATGTCATAGAACCGTCGATGGTTTTGAAAAATTTGACCCCTTTCGACGAATAGCCATGGTGGCCATTTTGACCCTTTTTTTCAAAAAAAAATCAAAGAAAGTGATAAATTGCTCAAAAAAAGAAATCCTTTGGCATAGGCCCTTTTATGTGTAGTAGTTGATATGAAAAATAATAAATTTGAGTTTTGACAAAAATTCACAAGAATATTTCACAAAAAGATCTATCGTCTATAAAAATCAGATCTTTGTCATGTTTGCTAAAACACACGGCAAATATATCTTTGCCGAGTGTTCCTCGAAAACACACACGGCAAAGGTGTGTTTGCCGTGCCTTCCACCAAAACGCGCGGCAAACGAACCAAGGCATCGCCACTTCGCCAGCGCTAAGCAGCCACCGCGCGCGTCGCGCCGTCTCTCTCCTTCTTATCCTCTCGCACAGCATCTCTCCTCTCTTTTCTCTCTCTCGTCCATCCTCGATCCGCTTCCCACACTCCTCCATCCTGCGATCGATCTAGGGTTCCGCCGGCGCCGCCGCTCCGCGGCCGCCGGCCCGGTCTCTCCTGCCCCCGACCCCCCGCTGCTGCCTTTCCCACTCCCCAATCCCCAAACTTTTCGATCTTTCTCTCCCCAAACTTTCTCGATCTCCTTTCTCTCTCCTGCTCTGACGGCGGCCAAGAGAAGGATGAGGCCGCGTCCGTCCATGGTGCTGGCATCGGCGACCCAGCCCTTCTCCCGCGTGATTCTGTTGCACCACGACTGCGCTGCCTCTGCCTGCGCCTCGGCGTCCCCTCCGCCGGCGGCCTCGGCGTTCTCGCTCGAGGAGGAGCAGAACCTGGACGCTGGAGAATACGGAGCTGCAGCCCTTGCTGCGGAGGGCCTCTGCCTGGCTCGTCCCGACCCTGTCCGAGAGTACCAGGAGCTGCGCCTCGTCTTCCTCGCCGTCATCGCCGACTGGAGCTTGCTGGAACGCCCGGAGCCGGAGGAATTTCGGTTTCTTCTTCCTCAACGCCAAGATCGTCCGCCGCCGCAATTCGTCGTCGCCGTTCGTCTCCGAGCCTGAGCGACTACTCCAGCATCCCCTCCGTGAGCTCCTCCTCCTTCCCCCCTTCTCCTCTGTCTCGAATTCGTTCTTTAGCGTCGCGAGTTATTCGTTTTTCCCGGTCGCCATGAAGGCAGGCTCCTCCCTTTTAGAGTGGTTTCCCTGCATGCTCGGAGGCGCACACACACCAGCAGCACGGGATGCACCCCAGCGCGCCTCCACACTCCAGCACCGCCCGCATCTGGTCGTCATCACCGGAGCTCTCTCGGAAGTCGTCTCCTCTGCTATGAAGTCTGCACTTTTCCTAAAGTTATGTTAATAACTCATCTATTTGTGTTGTTTGTAGCCTGATTAGGCTTTGCATGTTGTCAACTTGATTGCTTGCTCAGGTTCTTCATACAAAAGTTACTGCTACTCCTCTGAAGTTAATTGAACACTCCTAGCTCGCTAGCTAGTTAATATCAGTAGCCCGGCACTCCTAGCTAGTATAGTTAAGTCAACTGTATTTAGTATACACTGAACTGTTTGCAATATTTTCCTGAATTTGTAGTCTTGTAAGCAATATTTTCTTGAAATACTCAAGCGTTTCTGTTCAACCTGTAGTGTTTGCTTGCTGCTGTAGTGCAAGGGTCTATTGCTGAACTTGTTTACGCAAGCTTGTCTACAATATTCCTAAACTTTGGCTTGTTCATGGAACACAAATTACTGAAAGCAAACTTAGGAGTAGTAACATTTAAATGAATGTAAATTCACTTGGTACTCATTGCTTCCTGCCAGTGCAGTGCTTGTGCATTACTGCCAGTCATGCCATGCCATCGAATTTAATTTGGACTACAATGTGGTGCATTGCTTGTTTGTGTACAACTGAATAACTTACACTGATACTCTTCCTTAAATACTCGTGAGTGGTTTGCCACAACATGACACACATGAGTTAGGCATGTTTGACTTTCTTAGACCAATGTTTACTTTTTACTGCAATTTGACAGTATGAAAACTTGACACTTTTTACCACAGTTTGCTTCAACTTAACTTTTGCACTTGAACTCAAGGCGCTAGAAACACATCTGAGGATGGGGGTTCATATCATTATTTGGATCCAACAATGTGGAGCACAATGGGTCAAGAAATCAGGATGTTAGCCCGGTGACGCCTCCTACGACGGGTCAGCCTGATTTCATCAATCCAAACGTCGCCCGCAAGCTTTGATTCCAGGTTAGCTCTCCTACACTCGTGCCTCACGTGCTTCTAGGTTTCTTTGATCCATATAGTACACATGTGAAAATTTAGCCATAGAGCAAAACAGAGATAGGTTCTTTAGACATGGATAAACAAGCTTGTATGAACAGATGTTGAAATCATGTTTATGAATCACCAAACTTGACTTACCACACTTCATATCAAGTTATTGCAACACCGTGTTATGGTTTTGATAAGCTGAACATTTCATGTGTATAGGTAGTTTCATGATCGGTATGCATGCTTGGCCTAACCTGTGGTAGCATACTAGCATATAGATACACATGCATATACATGCAGGCGTGTAACCTTTTATTAGTTTATGGTATATATATGCAGTGGCTGCCAATTATTACCTTCCAAAATATAAGATAGGTTCTTTACTTGTCATATGACTTGTGAATCTTATGTATTTTCTTTCGAACTTGTAGGATGTGCATGAAGGACGTAGATCTTCGCCATTGTGGCCTACCGGTGGCTTTGCTTTCGAACTTGCTATGGTCTTGTACTACGAACTATGTGGAACTTTTATTATGACCTCTATGGAACTTGTTAAACTATTTGTTGTTATGGATCTTGTGCATGATGCCCACTCATGTGTATTATCGTATTGTCGAATTATTTGTTATGAAAACATGTTTGGATTATATTTTGTCATATATTTGTGAGTCCAGTAAAAAAATTGTGAAATAGTATATATTGTTTGTTTGTTTGTTTAAATGCAGGGATTAAGCAAAAATAGGAAGAAAAATGAAAAAATTATAGCCTTTGCCGTGTGTTGTGTATACACACGGCAAAGAAAGCTCCTCGGTCAACCTGGGATATATCCTTTGCCGTGTGTTTTCTCCAGGTACACGGTGAAGGAGTAAGGCTTTGCCGTGTACTTTGTGACTGGACACACGGCAAAGGAGCAAGACTTTGCCGGGTGTTTTACGTATGGACACACAGCAAAATTCTTTGCTGTGTGGTGAAAAAAACACACGGCAAATCCTTTGCCGTGCATTTTCCAAAAAGCACACGGCAAAGAGCTTTGCTAACGAGAGTTGTGCCGTGTGGTCTTTGCCGTGCTGTTCCGCACGGCAAAGCCTTTGCCGTGTTCCGCAAAGCCTTTGCCGTGTGGTTTTGCACCACGGCAAATTCCAAATTTCCGGTAGTGTATATTTACACCTGATGAATTATTTGAGTTTGTAAACTATTTTACGAATATATTTAGCTACGAACTACAATAACAAATACCCTACTATATTCAGATGCTTCAAAAAACTGCTTGCACCAATCATGTGGAGACCAGATTGAAATAAAGGTCGTATGCATCTTTTCGATGTATAGGCCGTGGTAACTCCCCTTTTCGAAAAAAATGTGGAGACCGGATATATATGCATTGGTATACATATACAAAATGCGTTCCCAATGAAAAAAATTCAACCAAACAATTCTCGAAGGCAAGATAATAATTACAGTGAAATATTTTAGTCCTATATATGTTAGTGACATGAGATCTCTTGATATATCATGTCATGTGATCTTGATACATCAATGCACAAAATATTGGCTACGGACCATAAGGTTCTTCTCTGCATTATACGTGCTCAGTTGCGCTCACGGTATGTCCGGAAGGAAAGGCATTGCAGCAGGAATATGCAAGTAAAGCCATACATTAGGGCCTCAGAAAGAGTGGACTTACGTAAATCTACTACACCGCCATATGTCCATATCTAGTTTGATAACACAGAGATAACATGTATAGACTGGACATGAAACATAATGAGAAAATTAATCATGACTAAGACAATTTTGAATGTTCAAAAAATTTCACCTTCATGTAATTTTCCACACTTCCTGATCACGTTCAATGAACACAGACATAATAGAGCAACACAACATGAAGTTGTTTTTTGGAAATTTCATGCTCGGTCATGCAGATGAATAGATGAACGAACCCGATGACTTGATGGAAATGGAACCAACTCGACCTGAATTAAGCTAAGACTCTCGACAGCAACAACATTTATTCAAGCAAAATAAACTAGCGCAAGAAGTCCAGTGGTAGAGCGAATCCGTCGGGATGCTAGGGATTGAAGCTTGGGTTCGGCAGCGGCGGGGAGAATATCCCAGCCTGCACGAAGACGGCATGCATTTCCTCGGTGCTGGGGAGGGCACTGCCATCGCCGGGGTCGCCGAAGGCGTCGAGCACCTCGAAGAGGTAGCTGCCATGGCGTGGCTCACCGTCCAAAGTCATGGGAGTAGGAGCATGATGCTGCGGTGGTAGAGGTTCCACCATCATTGGGGTCATCGCGACGTCGTTCTGCAGAAGAGGAGCTGCCACCATCTGAAGAGGCACCGGTGGCGGCAGCATGGCCAAAGGTTCAAACATTTGAACGTCCGCGGGGGCAGGAGGTGCCGGCGCCGAACGGAGCTGTTGGAGACGCGCGTGGATGGCCTTGCGTTTACCTGCACTTTCATTCTGACGGAGATGAACAAGTCAGTAGGGAGGTCGTGGAAGCTGCCGCGGCGGCCGGCGAGGAAGTCCACCATGACGCGCTTCATCCCCTCCTCGCGCGTCTGCACCTGGGCTTTCGACACCTTCACCTTCACCTTGTCATTCATCTGCTGGGCGTACTCCGTGCTGTCCAGCTTGTTCTTGAGCTTCTCCAGGCCAATCCTGTCAGATCTTGCGGCAACACATCACATTCTGGAGACTTTTGGGGAGGCTTCGGGTCTGAAGGTAAATTACACGAAAACCTCTGCTACCCTGATCCGCGGCGATGAGGTGGATGAGGTTTTGGTAGCGCAGACGCTCCATTGCAACATCACGAAGTTTCCGATCAAGTATTTGGGGTTACAATTGGCACTGCGACCGCTGTCCAAGAGTGAATGGCAGCCCATGCTAGACCAAGTACTGCATTGCGTCCCGGCTTGGCAGATTGGCATGATCAGGAGGGAGGGTCGCCTAACCTTAGTCAAGTCTGTTATTGCGGCCAGACCGGTACATCTTCTTCTGGTTGCAGAGGCTCCGGTATGGCTGTTCGAGGAGATCGAGAAGTGGCTGCGTGGCTTCTTCTGGGCAGGAACTGAAAGAGCTCTCGGTGGACAGTGCCTAGTTGCGTGGGAGAACGTAGCCAAGCCGGTTTGCTTCGGAGGTTTAGGAGTTAAGAACTTGAGGATCCAGGGTTTGGCACTGCGGGTCCGGTGGGAGTGGCTAAGGCGAACAGATGAATCCAGGCCGTGGCAAGGCTTGCCAATGTTGAAGGATACCTTGGCAGCGGATGTTTTCAATAGTTTGGTTCAGATAACCGTTGGAGACGGCAGGCGAACCTTGTTCTGGAAGGACAGATGGATCAACGGGGTGGCTGTCAAGGCGATCGCCCCTCTTCTTCACAGTTCGGTTAGTTCCAGAATTGCGAATAAGAGGACAGTGGAGGAAGCGCTTGGGGAGAACAATTGGATTCGGGATGTTCAGGGTTCGCTATCTGCCCAGATGGCGAACCAATGTGTACAGCTCTGGCTAGCCATCACCCAGCTACCGAGAGATGTACAGAGGAGCGATGAGTTCTGTTGGCCGGCCTCGGCATCCAAGTGCTATACGGCAAGCTCTACCTACCGGATGTTGATGCAGGGACAGACAAGGTTTGCGTTGGCTGACGGAGTTTGGAAGTGTTGGGCTCCGGCTAAATGCAAAGTATTCGCTTGGTTAGCATTGCAGTACCGTATTTGGACCTCTGATAGAAGAGCTCGACACGGCCTCCAGGAGCAGCCTGACGCTTGCAAGCTATGCCTTCAGGAGATTGAGACAACCGATCATCTACTATCACAGTGTGTCTACACAAGACAAGTATGGTGGAGTTGCACCAACAGGTTACGCGTGCATATCCCGGGCCCGAGTATGGCAGACACGTTGGAGAACTGGTGGCTGAACTTGAGAGTGAGATTCAGCGGGAAGCAAAGGAAGGCTATGGACTCCTTCGTCATACTCTTCTGCTGGTCAGTTTGGAAGCAGAGGAACGCACGGGTCTTCGGCAACACAAGTCAGCAGTGCAATGAGGACATTCTCGTGTCTAGGATTGTCGAGGACTTCAAGATGTGGGTGGCTGCAGGAGCTGGAGCTGGAGACTTCCATTTAGAGTAGTCACCGGAGTTTAGTGGGTGTGTGTGACAGTTTTTCTTAACTGTCAACTGTTGTAACAACTTCTCTCCTTCTATAACAATAAGGTATGCATTTGCATACCCTCTAAAAAAAAAAAAAAAAAAAGCTTCTCCAGGCCCGGCATGGCTCTGTACTCCCGCACGACATCCACGGCCGCCGCCGGCGAAGGCCAGGTCACCGGCTCAGCCTCGCCGGGACGGTACGCTACTAGGCACACGGGGACGTCCGTCAGCACCGCTAGCTCCCGGGCCTTCTTCAACACGACCGGGAGCCGTCTCTTCAGCGTCCTATTCCGCTTCTTGTTATCCATGATCCACTGGATCTTCACCCTCCCCTTCTCTCTCCCCCTACGAGCCATTTCTTCCTTCGGCTGTTTATTTGCTGTTTTAGGACTACTGTTGAGAAGGAATGGAGGAGAGCGGGACATTTTATAGCACAAAATTATTTGGATCATCATTATTGCGGTGCACAAATATTCTCTTCCAAGATCAACAAATATATACTACAGCGCAGAGGAAATCTTTTGAGGAGAAGGGTTTTAATGGTTAGATTTCTCATTTATCCCATGTGTGTGTGTCATGCGTCTAATCAGAAATATTTCATCCAACCACAAAACCAGAAATATTTCCCAAAAAGATTTCGTCAGGTGTAGTGTAAATTCAAGTCAGAAATATTTGCCAGAATACATGTATGTATTTCGTCATGTCATATGTCATATGTATGAGAATAAAATATTATTCCCTCACAACAAACGTATGTAGATAAAAAATGTTACACATATTTGGTGGACAAATAAGCCCATGATGCAATAATCGTGTAGTGAAGCAATCTAAATAATGCATATGTTACCCTAAAAAAATGCATATGTTCGATTCATATGGACTCATATGTACATCAGATATACATATGACCCCGCATAAAAATATGATCTTCAGCAGTAATCGATCACAGAGCTCGTATCCAGTATGAAAATTTTGGAGTCATTTGGCAAACCTTAGTAATAGTGATCCCCTATCACTGATTATACAACCCTACATATTGGTCTGGTTCCTTGATTCAAAGTGCATACAAAATATTCATCGCCATTTGATTCGATAGTTTATGTTATTTACAACATCGGCAATATATCCATATGAACAATGATTGAATTTCATTAGAATAATGCATGAGAGATTTAAAATCTCATTCGGCATACTATATGTTTGGAACATGGAGCATAAATTGAAAGTCGAATGAAATATAATTAAAAATTAACACATAGGTAAATTACAACAGGTTCCCGCGCTAGATTTTTAGAACGTTACATGCCATATTTATGGAATATATCATTATGGCCGACATTTAGTTAAGTAGAAACATGCTTATGTGTTCTTCTGACCATATCGGTCTAGGGCGCCAATCTGGGTAACATGCTAGTTTGTTTCTAGTTTTCTTCTGATTACTAAAAAAATCTAGGAAAACGCGTCTTTACAGCCGGCTGTAGCTACACCCGGCTCCCAACCTGCGCGTGACTCCCACTTCCCATTGCCTTTATTCTCCTTCTTGCCAGCGCGCGTCTCTGACCTACCGCCGCCTGTCAATGGTCCTCCGGCGAGCGCGGCCTTCATGCCCGGTCACCTCCTGGCCGGCTGATGACCGTGTTGCTCCGGCGAGAGCACAGCGCGCCGCCACGCACGGTCACTTCCTGCCCTACTGACCTCATCCGTAGAGCCCACGCTTCTCCGGCGAGAGCACCGCGCGCCGCCACACCCAGCCACCTCCTGCCCGGCCGACGACCTCCTCCGTCGAACCCCGTGCACCGCGTCCTCCTTCTACCCCGGCCGACGCTAGCGAATTGCTCATCCCCGATGTGCAGGACCTCCCCGCTCGCAGCCATGACTGCGTGATGAAATCTAGCCGAGTCGATCTGCTCATCCCTCGTAATTTGGCCGAGCTTCACCTGATCTGGCTGAGATGAGCTTCCGGCGTTATGAAATCGTGGCCGGCGAGCTCCAATCGGCCATGGCGGTGCCTCCATGGTCCAAACTGAAAGTCAGTTTATTTTTTGGATTTTGTCCATCTTGCATACGGTGTTGCTTTTTGCTACATGTGTATATAGCTTTGGTTGTGTAAGCACCAGCGAAATGCTACAATAGTTTCTGCGAAGGTGATGCTTTATTGACTTTTTGCTACAACCAAATTGGGATTTGTGGTATGTGTTGTTGGTTTTTGCTACATGGCTGTGATTAAAGTGCTACATGGCATCTGCCGCCTTCGCCGTGTAGAGGGGCAACACCTTCGCCTTTTCGCCCCGTAGTATATGTGTGACTAGCTAGGGAGGTAGGAGTACTTGTTTAAGTTTGGAGTTTGTAGTAGGGACTGATGTTCGGTACTTGGGCGTGTATGTATAATAGTATATGACTCCCAATCTACGTAGCGTCATCAAGGAAAAAAGATGATCTTTTGTGTGTGGGCCGTGCGTGTATGTCCGCTCCAAATTAGTACGGTGAGCGCGTGTTGAAGCTGCTATGTGTAAAAGGCAGTGACAGCTACTGTGAGAACCGAGCAGTGGCCGGTTGGTTGAAAGCCCACGACTCAAGCCGGCAATTCCGCCCATGGGCACGTCCGCCCACGGGCACCCGACCCTAATGGGTAGGGTATGGGTTGCTATGTTCGTCCATGGGTCTCGCCCGTGGGCGACCCGATTAGTTGTGGGTAGGGTATGGGCAGACATGTGTACCCATGGGCGACCCGATGGGTAACCCGATTAGCTGACATGTGGGGTCTCATAGTAAAACATGACCACAGCCCATGTTATTTGTTGTTTTCTGGGAACTTGATTTGCTGTTTGTGTGAGCAATCAGTACATCAGTACATCACTATTTGTTGTTTGTGCTTATTTTGCTGTTTGAATGCTATAATATTATATATTGATGTGCTGCCCATAGACCCGATGGGTCGCCCATTGGGTCTGGTGACCCGACGGGTACGGGCATGGGTCTGAGATCTGACCCATGGGCAGGGTCATGGGCAGAGACCCTCGCCCATTTGTTATATGGGTATGGGTCTGGAATAGGTCGACCCGCCCAATACCCGACCCATTGCCGGCCTTACCCACGACGTGAGGCGTGAGCTCGCCCAACTTTTTCTTTAGGGCATGTACAGTAGTATTGACTCAGCTGTCTATAAGAGGCTCCACGCAGGAGTTTCCATGGTCCGTCTATAAAAATCCAGACGGTCTGTTCCCCAAAATATCGCTGCTTATCGACAGCTAAATTCCCATTGTACGAAGGTGTCGCTAGTACACCGCCGGTTAGCCCACGTTCTGGGCTAGTTTGCATGTCGTGCTAGCTTTTTTGTAACTGGATCTCGTGCTAAATGACCCGCCTGCCACTGCTAGTAAATGAAATTATGAAGTTGAAGACTACCCCACTGTAGAAGATATAGGGATGAAAACGGAGCGGAGTTTTTCCGACTTTTCCGCGGAAAAACGAAAACGAAACGGAAATACGGAAGTGGAAACGGAATTTTGCAAAACGGAAACTTTTATGCGGAAACAGAAACGGAAACGGAACAGCATATTCCGGCGGAACGAGCACGAAAACGGAAATTCCGTTTCCGGTAATGCGAAACTTTCTGTTTTTTTTCCGATGCGGTGCTATCTGAATGCAGCAGGCCTAACAATTTTACTAGGAACATTGAGCCACAACCCAATATCTCAACAAAAAAAGAAAAATATATGAAGTGACCATGTTTAGCCCCTACGTACTTGCATATTATCATCCTCTCGAGGCATTCCGGTTCGGCATTTCAGTGTTGCACTAGGGTTAGAGACGATAGTAGGTATTTTGTTTTGCCAAAGTTGATAACTTATAAACACTATATTATACTTTAATGTATTTCATCTTATGAAATTGATAACTTTTGCTTGAGTTTTCCTACATTATTCAAGGGGTCGCATGGTTCCGGCAAATATCTGCTTTATGTTCCATGTCCGCGCCGTATTTGGTCTGTATCTGTTTCCGAAAATATTTGTTTTTGTATTTGTTTCCGGGCTTTCTGTATTTGTTTCCGCTTCCGCAAAAAAATATGAAAACAAATGTGGCACCACCCAGTTCCGTCCGTATCCGCTCCGTTTTCATCCCTAAGAAGATGTTTGTGGTGTCTGTCTATAACTGATGTGGCAGAATTTTGTAGACACCAGCCGTCTAAACCAATGTACACGCCCTTAACTGAGATGCCCTTAACTGAGACGGATTTCACATATGAACGATATCCGCTTCGCACTGCTTGTTTTCGTTAGTGTTAGCTGTAGAGATTTGTAAGTGCCAAAAACTTCTTCGATACATGATCAACTACTTGGCACTTTAGCCGTAAGCCTCTATATATCTATATTTACTGGGGTTTTTCGATAAACTAGCATGGTGGCCCTCGCAAATTTGCAAGGGCATCAACTTAAGTGTGTTGTTCACATCACGCGACAGTAAATATTCAGAAACATTGCCCTACCAAGTTGTTACTTTTGCAGGAAAATTTTATTCTGATTTATGTTATCGCTGAATGGTGATTTAATAATGTCATTTCCATAAGCACCATATTATATTAGTGACCACATGTATCGTTTATACATGATATTAGATCGGTGCATGACCAATCCAGAACACATAGTTTTTTGTGTCATGTCAGATCACTATGGAGGTTAACATACAAAGTGTTCGATGTTGGTATCAGTTCTATATTTATGAAAATATTTATGTTTTGGTTCAAATAATAAGCAAGGTCTAATTAAATTGGAAAATGGACAACTGGTTCTTTGATTGTCTTCAAATAGAATAGCAAAGTGGATTTGCTTCATGAAAAAACTAAAAATACAGTATTCTTGTTAATAGGTCAATTTCACCCATGTGTATAGGTACATGGATATCTGACGTACATGAGAAGGATAGTATGGTATGGGTATGATTTTTTGACCGTTGGGTACATAACAAAATTAGTCATGGGCTGTATACATGTATGATTTTGTGTACATGCGTTACCCAATTAATAGTTAGATTATTCAATAAATATTTCTTAATTCTATATGAGATATTAGTATTGGTATATATATATCACATATAATTATAAACTCTTAACTCTTTTATTATATTATGCAGTTGTTGTTCTAAATACAAACTGTTGAGCTTATTTTCCATGTCATATATATATATATATATATATAGGTATATATATATATATATATATATATATATATATATATTCCAGCTATTCAAGAACCAGTTTCTGAATAACTATTCAGAGCACCTTTTCTGAACTTCCGTTCGTATACTATGTTAACTTTCGGACGGAACTCCCAGATTTTCTGTTTTGCGGACAGTATTTTCAACGCAATTTTCGAACCGTTTATCGGAATGATGCACGCGATATACCGTTGAAAAGGTAGAGAAATTGCGCACCTTTTTCGTTTTGACGGGTTTTCCAAATTCTTTACGGTTTCAAAACAATTTTAGAAATACTAAACTCAGTTTTCGCCAATTTGTCCGTTTTGGTACTATTTTTTTGCCGCCATTTTCAAACCGCTCGTCGGATTGATGCAAATGATACGCCGTTGGAAAGGTACGAAAAATGCGCATCCTTTTCGTCTTGACGGGTTTTTCAAATTTTGTACGGTTTTTAAACAATTTCAGAAATACTACACTATGTTTTCGCGAAGTTTTCAGTTTCCGTACTGTGTTTTGGCCACGATTTTCAAACCGCTTATCGGATTGATGCAAATGATATGCTGTTGGAAAGCTATGGGAAATGCGCATCTTTGCTATCTCTGGCAAATTTTCGAAATTCCTTACGATTTAAGAGCAGATTCGAAAATAAAAAATACTGTTTTCTGAAATTTTAGGTCCAGCGGACTGTTTTTTGCCAATTACTTTCAAACCGTTCCTCGAAACGTAACAAATAATATGGCGTTGGAAAGATATTGACTAGGCGCAAATTTTTCATGTAGAAATATTTTCCAAATTCATTACGGATTTTGACTAATTTTGAAAATACGAAAAACAGAGAAACAAGATACGATGAGAACGATTCAAAATTGGCACTTTTGTGGTGTTCGAATTTGTTGACTCGGCATGGGAGTGTTAAAATAGACTCATATCCTTACTAATTGCACGTGGCGGCGGTTGATTTGGACAAACGAAGCTCTAAGTGATGACTTTTATGCGTAGGATTTCCGCCCAACAAAAACAGAGCATCCGAACTTCCTTTTACACGTTTGTGAACCTCTGGGTGTTCGATAGTGAACTTCCGATCGCAAATTTTTCTGTTCTGTACCCCGCACTATTTTTGTTGTAGTTTTTAAACGGTTTGTCCGAACGATGCAAATGAGATACCGTTGGAAAGGTATGAAAATTGCGCATCTTTTTCGTGTTGATCATTTTTCTGTTTTGCGGACAGTATATTCAACGCAATTTTCGAACCGTTTATCGGAATGACGCATGCGATATACCGTTGGAAAGGTATAGAAATTGCGCACCTTTTTCGTCTTGACGGGTTTTCCAAATTCATTACGGTTTTAAAATAATTTTAGAAATACTAAACACAGTTTTCACGAATTTCTCCGTTTTTGTACTGTTACTTGACCGCCATTTTTAAACCGCTTGTCGGATGGATGCAAACGATATGCCGTTGGAAAGCTATGAAAAATGCGCATCTGTTTCATCTTGACGGGTTTTCCAAAATCTTCACGGTTTTAAAACCATTTTAGAAATACTACACACAGTTTTCGCGTATTTCTCCGTTTTCGTACTGAATTTTGTATGCCATTTTCAAACAGCTAGTCGGATCGATGCAAATGATACGCCGTTGGAAAGCTATGGAAAATTCGCATCTTTTCTATCTCTTGCAAAGTTTCGAAATTCTTTACGCTTTAATAGCAGATTCCAAAATAAACATTAAACTTTTAGATCCAGCGGACAATATTTCGCCAATTACTTTCAAACGGTTTATCGAAACTTAACAAATGATATGGCGTTGGAAAGATATTGACAAGATGCAACTTTTTTGTATAGAAATGTTTTCGGAATTCAATACAGATTTTAATTAATTTTGAAAATACAATAATCGGGGAAAATGATATGACATGAGAATAATTCAAAATTGACACGTTTGTGTTGCTCGGATGAGTTGTGTAGGCATGGGAGAGTTAAATTAGACTTATATACTTACCAATTGCATGTGGGGCGGTTGATTTTGGCCAACCGGAACTCGTAGTGATGATTTCAATGTGTATGATTTCCGCCCAGGAAAACTGAGTATCCGAACTTCCTCCTATTGGGCGGTGAACTTCTGGCTATGAGGCGTTGAACTTCTCGGTATGTGTTAGTGAACCTCCGATCGCGGATTTTTTTTTGTTTTGTGTGGCGCACTATTTTATGTCGTTATTTTCAAACCGTTAGTCCAAATGATGCATATGATCGCGGATTTTTTTGTTTTGTGTGGCGCACTATTTTATGTCGCTCTTTCAACATATGAGCATCTTCCCGCAATAAAAAAATTAATTTCATTTTGAAAATAAACATTTTAGGAATTGCAGAAGTAAGGAAAATGAACTTCAGGCGGTGTTCAAAGCGAACTCCCAATAAAGTAGTAAACGTCCAACACATTTTATTATGAATTTCCGACGCGTTTATGTTGAACTCCTGCTCGGTACAAAGTAAACCCCTCGAAGCTTAAGGGTGAACTTTCTTCTATGTTCCGGATAAACTTCCGATAAAAAAGTAATTATTCGACGCGGTCGAGGAGAACTGAACTCCCGATCTAAAAATAGCGAACCTCCGAGATGGACGATCTGAACTCCCTATTTTGAAAGAGCGAACCACATCGCTGCTTTGAAACTCCAAACATTTAATAATTTATTCTAAACCTCCCGTAGTACAAGCAGCAAAAACAACCAGCCACTAAAGGTTCAGCACCAGCTGCTGTTTGTAGTTATAAGAAATCTGAAACTCAACTTTTTCTACCGTTAATGCACTGGCAAGATGGGGATCGCGATTAGGAGCGCTGGACGAATGACCACCACACCACCGAACCTACAGGTAGTGGCGAACTACCACAGCAGGGGCACTGACGAAGCTCAATCCATCCTTGTTCAAAAACTGAGAAAAACCGACACACGGGAGGTTCATAGCAGCACATACGGGAGGTTCATAGCAGCGAATTTCCTAGAAGTAATAAAATCCAAACATGAATATACACAGTAGCTAATGTGAAGCTTTTTTCCGGCGGATGAATTGATTTTTTATCAACAAAATAGTGAACCGTGCACCCAAACGGCATAAACTTCCTTGAAATAAACTGAATTCCCATTTTTTATGAGCTTTAACCGAATGTTTTAGGTAGAAAAGCCCCGGTAGTGTTCATTGACGAAATCAAAACTTTTTCGGGTAAAATTTAACAGACGAAGTATACTTCCCTGTTTAACAAAAGCACATTGGTTGTCAGGATAATTCTGCCGTCATGCGCGAAACCACCAACAGCACTAGTAAAGAGAGAGAAAGCAGCTGCACTACGTGGCAGAGACCACGGATGGGAACGGCGGAGGTTCACATCACCTCGATGCAGTTGGAGACCCAGATCGGAGCATGCCTTTGAAGATGCCAGCGCCGGCCAGGTCCAGGAGCACGCCAGCGCCGGCCGTTTTCTTCTTAGGAGCAGGCGGCGTGTGGCGCTCGACGGGGAGAGCAGCAGGAATCAAGCGGCGCTTGACGGGGGATGCAGGGGAGGGCCATGGCGCGCCTGCGGCCGTGCAAGATGCTGCGGGAGGTGCTGGCCCCGTCGTCCTTCCGAGACGCAGGTGGAGGTGGCAGGCGAGGGCGTCCATCGAGCAGCGCAAGCAGTACTAGTCCGTGCAAGCAGTACTAGTCCCTGAACTTTCTGTAATCAAACAACCAAATGCTGCCGAAGCTCAACTGCAGGACAGCAGGAGACCTGAACTGAAACGAAAAACAACATACATCTGAATAGCCTCTCGAGCAGCATCGCAACATATACATTTATTTCTATCTATTCAATGGTGAACAAGGTGCGCTTCCTAAAATTCGAGATACCATGTACGTTCAAGGTGAATTTCCTGATTAAACAAAGGTGAACTTCCATTGATGCTTCGTGATCATAAACTGAACCTTGTGATTAAAAAAAAAGAACCATGTGTTGGACGAATTTCAACTTCCTGACAAATAAAAGTGAACTTTCACATCTGTCCGCACAACTGAAATACCAAGCTTATAAAACAAACTCATGGACACTCGTGGGTAACAAAAATTGAACTGCTCGTACCAGCCTCCCTAGAAGACCAGTACCACTTCTCTAAACAAAAAGGAACAAAAGCAATTCTGGCTGGGTCATCGGGTGATTGTGCTCCTGCTAGTGAAATTCAGAGAAATCAGAGAAAACATGTCCAGATCAGAGATAAGCCATGTGTAGCTCAGAGATAAGTTAACAACTTTTTATGAATGAAAACACACTAATCTGACTAGCGTACTAAGACTGAATTTAACAATTCAGAAGCAACATCTCTAGCCGTGCAATTCAGAGAGCAAGAAATTAAAGAAAGAATGACTTTGCAAACAACGGCGCACGAGGCGATTGGTGTCGCGGCAGCCGGCCGGCCGCTCGATGGAAGTCCGTCCCAGAATGGCTGGGAGTCCAAAAGTAGCGCAAGTCGCAACACATCGGCAGGAGCAAATTGCATCAGCGGAAACAGCAGTTCACGTAGGAGCTACGTACGACGGTCATGGCGACTTCTAGATCGAGGCACGGGCCAACGGAGGCGCAGGGCGGGGCGCGCCAGGGGCGGCACGCTGGGAGGTGCGGGGGCGGCGGCCGGGCTGGGGAGGCGCGGGGCGGTGGCCTTGCCGTGGACGCGTGCGGGGGAGCCGACCTCGCCGGAGAGACGCGCGGTGGCCAGGCCGTGGAGCCGCACGCGGACGGTGACCTTGTCGTGGAGGTGGACGAAGCTCGGTGAAGTTGGGGGAGGGGGCTCCAGGGGGCGCGCGGTGGAGGTGGGGCGCCGGCGGTCGGGATAGGAGGGCGGCGCCGCCGGATCAGGGTGGAGGTGGGGGTCGCGTGGCGCGATGGAGAAGGAGAGTCGCGGCCGGCTGCCGCCGGGGAAGGAGGCGGAGTGGTGAAGGCGGGGCGGATGGGGATCGGGAGGGGAGAAGCTCTCGTGGGGAAGAAGGTGCGTGGGGTTTGACCGGTTTGGTGGTGGGCTGCGGGTCGGGCCAGGATCGGGTTAAGAAGGTCTTTTAGAGAAAGGTGCTTTGAATAGTTATTTAGAGCACTCTTAAGGGTGGTTTCTGAATAGTCCCACCCTATATATATATATATATATTATTAACTTTATTCTATGTGACACATATTATTACCATATGCTTAGATGACTGGATGGAAATGGATAACAATCCAGCCATGGGCATGATTATTTGCTGCTGGGTATCTTCATATGTGGGTGACAGGTGCCCTCGTGGATATGAGCATGTATTTGACTTTGCTCAAACACGTGTAAAATCCAACCTGCTGCTCATGGATAATTTTATGATGAATTAACAAATGTGGTGTGCATAGGTACAATATTAAATTGTAGATCTACATATTTTGAATTGTTCGGTTACTTTCATGATGCTTGTTTTATTTTTCTTGGTCATACAGAGTTATCGGGATGTATTGGTTGTAGTTTATTTATTAAAGAAACGATTTATAGGTTCACGATGAGACGTTTTTCTTTGGTTTGAGAATTTCCAGTGTATTTTTTCTTCACAGTTTGCTTTCAAAATAGACTATCTTTTATGTGCATCGGTATAATGAACTCTTAGAAGGGATCGTTCTAAGGACACCTACAAAATTTATTGGTGGTGGTCTACTAATAAGACCAACATCCATTATATTGATGGTTCGATGTATTTTGTTTTCTTGAGTATTTCTAATATACATATTTTTTTAAATGTGTAGTATATAGATTCGAGAACTTATAAATAATGCTAGACCCATGTCGTAGTTTCTATCAATTTTCTCTAGGAATAACCTATGTGTTTAGTATGTGAACACGTTGACCAAACCCTATATCATAATTAAAATAGACGATATAGGCTTGTAATTTACTTTCTATTAGTATTTGTACTTTAAACAATCAACTTTTCTTATCTTAGTGTGGATACTAAAAAAATATGACTTAAAACTAAGACACACGCCCAATGTATTTTCCATGGTTTCAACCTTAGTTGGCTCTCTCCCTTTAACAATGACCAAGCAACGAAAGGCAAAGGAATCATTTATCGACTTATGGTGTTAGGTATATTATTTAGTTTGAGGGTTCATTGAAATAACATGTGGATGGTGGATATTCCTGAAAATATTGTGCATTCGATGATATTATGGTCCTATATTTTTCGAATGACAACACGTGGCTCTAAAAGATACAGACGTATGGTAACACATTTTTAGATTCACGGTATGTGACCCTATAAAAACATGAGGTTAGTCTATCTTTTGCATGTTTGTCCTCAACGCAATAGACATGGGCGGAATTCCATATGCGAAGGACGAATCTTGGAAGTTGGCTTCGAGGGACTACGATGGAACTGGTCTAATTAAACATCTTAGTAATTTGTGTTCATTCTGATTGTCTCGGTCTATTGTAATTTATTCACTGAATGATAAGAACAAAAACATCATTAAAAAACATGTCTTATGTTTGTAGCATATATATATATATATATATATCAGTCCACTGCGACTAATTTATGATTATTCGATTTAACAAATTTGTTCATATAAATCCAAGGAAAATCATTTTGTTGTAACAATTGCTAACCTACCGGAATACCTACAATATTTTATCCTAGATTAGAAAAATGACACTTACACGAATCTCAGTGTCATATCTACGGTTCTCTGCGCCAACTGAGGTCAATTTTACGATTTTTTTCATATAGATATTGTTAGAGTATAATACGGTTTAGGGTTTAGGTATATTTGGTAATTTAGGATTGTGTTCCAAGTCTATCTCTACTAGGTTTCGTAGTCTCCAAGTATTGTACCTCTTTATATACAGCCCACCGTGGCTCACTGTAATCAATTTAGAATCAAGCAATACAATCAAAGTGTTTCGCTCCTCGGTTTAGGGTTTAGCCACCACCGCTTCCGCCACGTCGCCCCCGGCGAGATCGACTCCATGGTCTCCGCCGGGGGCATCGCATCTCGTAGCTAGCTTTTCTTCCGATAAAAATAGATTTGTTTCATAGCTTTAGCAATTTTCATTTTTTTAGATCTTTTCTTTAGCTACCAAACATCCGTGTAGCCCTCTCGCCGGTGCTGTTTAGCAGATCGATTTCGCAAGATCAGATCATTGCATGCATGCATGCATGCGTGCTGTGCATATGGGCAAGGATCGATCAGCTCCACTCCAACCAGCAAGAATCGATGAGCTCTACTCCAACCAAGCAAAGATGCATCTGCCTCCAGCTGCACCGTACTACACGTATACGCCGCCAAAGTCGACAAGAAGTCAATCTACTATGATTCATCGACTTCAACGTTCATGGTCATCATCTCCGACAATCTCCACACCAACAATCATCGACAACAATCTACGCCAACAACGTCCCTGCATGTACTACCTCTACAAGCTCAAACTTCTTCAACAACAATCACCACGCCATCTTCGTCCACCACACCTACACCGCCAGAGTTGCATATATTTTTATTTGCACGTACTTGTGCTCAATTTACTTTCGGCGGAAAATCTGCTCTACGCACCGACCGATCTCGGAGATCTCCTCTGCTTCTTCATCCAACTCTGGCTCGGAAGGTTCATGGTGGTCCCTGTATTCGCATGTCCGGTATTGGCAACACCGGCGCGTGTCTTCGTCCCAGACGCGCTCCCGAGTCTGGCAAGCTCGGTAAGGCGTACCGCCTACCTCGTCTACACCAACTCCAGCAACGTCTACCTCAACTACCCCAACAATGGCAAACATCGACCACGACTACAACGCCCACAACTCGGCTACATCGACATCGGCATTAAGGGCTATCATCTCGGCTCTCTCTCAAGTTCGCGACTTCGGCTTGTGCTCCAGTCAGACCGTCTGTGACGCTCCAGTTGTTCGCGTCACTACCGCTCCGACTACCGGGGGGGGGGGGGGGGGGGGGCGTACAGTATAATACGGTTTAGGGTTTAGGTATATTTGGTAATTTATGATTGTGTTCCAAGTCTATATCTACTAGGTTTCGTAGTCTCCAAGTATTGTAACCCTTTATATCACCACAGCGTTCGTCAGTGGTAATTAGCACTGACGCGCGAATAATTTGTGCGACAGTAGTATCTGGTTACCACTGACGCACGGGGCAAACGGTCCGTCAGAGTAAGTGAGGCACGCGTGTGCAGACGGTGACGACTTACCATGACGAGCAGAATTGCTGTGCGCACGGCTAAAATTGCGCGTCAGGGGTATTCTGATCTAACCCACGCACTCTCTCTCCTCTCTCTCCCTTATCTTCTCTCATTTGTCACCACAGACGCACACACGATCCCTCTCTCCCCTTTGTTTTCTTCTTTCTTCTCCTTCCCGATCCACTTTCTCTCTCTTCTCGCCGACGGTCAGGGTCAGCCTCGCGCCCCCCGGATCCCCCAGCCCTAGGCGGTGGCCGGCCGCCGCCCTTCTCCTCTCGATCCCCTTTCTATCTCCACCCGCACTCCTCGCCGGCCACCACTCAATTCCCCTACCCACCCAGCCGTCGACGACGAGGGAGCCTCCGGCGAGCCAGTCGACGCCAAGGCGCCCGAAAAGGACCTCCACGACTCGTCGCCGGTAACGGGGAAGACGCCGCAGCAATGGCGGCCGGTAGGCTGCCAGAGCTGCTGCTTCCGCCCTCCACCACGGCGACGGCCAAGGACCAGCCGACGCTCGCAGCGCCGTCCTCGAGCTCAAGGGAGGCCTGCCGCGACGCCGCACTTCTTGCAGATTAAGTTAACCTATATGTGGTGATACCATGTGTTTTGCAGCGCTCAAGTCCGTCGCAGTGGAACCTTGGCGTCGGCGCCGCCGCCGGACGGAGCCCCGTAAAACGCAGGCCCGAGGTCAGGCTGCCCGAAAGGTATAGATCCTTGATCTGCATTTTCAATTTTTCATCTACTTCAATTTCTGTGGTACGCACCCCAAAATCGGATAGTTATAGACTATCATTAGTCTAGTAAAACCGAATAACCCACCACAATACGTGAAATTCGTTTGTTCGATCCTGATTTACTGCGCCCAGAATTGAAACCAATCGCTGGATGCAAAATTCTTTCAGTGTTTCTTTGTTTTTCAAAATATCCCACTGTTCCTATTAGGCTATTAGCTACTAATTCTCTTATGATCATCCAGCTATACTTTGACTAAATAACTCTGATATTGCAATGGCCCAGCGACCCATGGATGTGTGTGTCTTTGGTGTTGGTGGCGCGGTCTATTCGATCTCTGTGTCTTTGGTGGTGGTGGCTCGGGCTCTCTGCTCAGGTAATTCTACTCTACCTTCTCTGTAGATTCTTGTTGCTTCTTTGGTGATTGGGAATGGCGTGATTCTGTGAAAAACTGTGAGGAACAGGGTGTCTGATTGTCTTGTAAGTGTATTGGGTTAAAAATGAAGCTTGTACTGTAGAGTAGATCACTTGTATTTCAATGTGTACATGCCTACATGGTCTATGCGCCTGGGAGATGTATGACTCACCTCTTAGTTAGGTGAATTGATTTTGGTTACTTCAATGACAAAAATATGTATCACTTAATTTGTTGTTGTACATGTCCTCACATTTGTGCATTTTCCTGAAGTTCAGTTGTGGTAGATCATGTTTTTGAACGCTGGGCATTTTACTGCCAGTGTGTCAGCTTGCTTGTTACCAATTTTAGTTCATTGCTATTCAGTGTTAACCTTCAACTGACATTCTGTTCCTCTGTGTCACCAGCTCCTGGTGGTCTGCTCTCTGCTGGCCTGTCAATCCTGCTCTGGCTGCAGTTCGCCACATCCATCTTTGGCCACTCCACTAACAGCTTCATGTTCGAGGTGAGATACATACTACCATGATTGAGGTGAGATACATCATACATATGAGGAAACTGAAATACTGCCATGACTAAATGCAGGATGAACAACAAGGTGAATGCAGGCTCCAAAAAACATTCAGAGGCCATTCAGGGTGAGGACTGATCTGAGTTATGACTGTCCATTGGTTTTTGTTTGTTTGTGAGAAAATCTTAATTTTCTTGATCATGCCTTCTCATTGTCTGATGCTGTTGTAGATGATGCATGGTAGAATTTGTGGTGTTTTTCTATCATGTTTTAGAACTAAGTAGTTTAAATCATGTCACTGACATATGTTGTACGTGGTGTTTGAACTTGCATTGAACATATGGCGGTGACAACATCGACATGGGGCTGCGACACCGAGGACGTCGACAGATGCGGCGACGAAGATGATATCGGGGCTGCGGCAACGACGACGACATCGACACGGGGCTGCTGTGGCGACATTGACACGGGGCTGCTGTGGCGACATCGACACAGGGTGCGGCAGCGATGACGGCATCGACACAGGGCTGCTGCAGCAACGTCATCGACACGCGGCTGCGGCGACGACGACCACACAAATGGCGGCGATCAGACTTGTATGTACTGGTGTATTTGTAAAATTCCATAGACTTGTATGTACTGGTGTATTTGTAAAATTCCATAGACTGTATGTACTGGTGTATTTGTAAAATTCCATAGACTGTATGTACTGGTGTATTTGAACTTGAGTAATGACCTGTATGAGTGTATTGGATAAATATATTAATTAATATGGTTTTTATTTTTTCAATTCCTAAATACTTACTAGTGACGTACAATCTAAATGGCTTGTCAGTAGTGGTATTTTTTTAAAACTCCAAAATACGCATTAGTGGCCCGTATAAGTGGCGTGCGGTCCAAAGTGCGCGTCACTGGTAATACGTTACCACTGACCAAAGTGCGCGTCACTGGTAATACGTTACCACTGACGTGCTTATTGCTCTAGACGCCACTGGTAGTATGTTACCCCTGACACGCGGGTCGTCCAAGATAGCGCTGACGGACGCCCGTCCATCAGCGGTAGCCAAAAACCGTACGCCAGGGATAGCCTTTTCCCTACTAGTGAATTTGCTTCAACTGAGAACTATGGCACTTTTGGACATCTGTGAATTAGCAAAATGGTACCTTTTTACCCCATCATTTATTTTCTCTATCGCCCAGTGTAATGTCTGGAGTCTAGGAAAAAAAATACTTTAAGTGCTTCCTCTTACACATCTCAGTGTCATATCGATGGTTCTTTGCTTCAACTGAGAATTATGACATTTTTGGACGCTTGTGAATTAGCAAAATGGTACGTTCAGCCCATCATTTATTTACTGTATTGCCCAGTGTAATGGCCGGAGCCCAGGAAAAAATAGTTTGAGTGCTTCCCTAATCCATGGTTCTAAAACTCCACATGAGCAAAAATGAGACACTTATTTTGGGACGGAGGGAGTATTATTTTTTATATTTTTTATGTGGGTTTGCATGCACATGGTTCATGACGTCTTTTTTTTACCTGTCCAACTGATCGTGATATGAGTTTTTGCAAAGCAAAGTAGTACTGGTCTGTACGCATGTATCGTACGTGAAGAGGACTATACGACCTTTCAAAAAAAAAATCGTTTGAACGTCTATGCTCCATATGGACTCTAGGGTACAGATGCCCTAAATCGTCCAAGTAAATCATGATATTTCTTTTGAACGTCCGTGCTCCATATGGACTCTAGCCGAAGTATGATTTGTTTGCTGGAATAATGTGTTCGTGTCGGAAAGTAATATGGACACGATATCCTTTTTGTCCCACGATTCTTTTTTTTTTTGCAGCAACCGTACGTGCTATAGGAATATTATAATCTTTTTTTACGCTAGACAATATATTGCTACGGGATTTGTTTTTCTTTCTGAACGTGTCAGATTGTAAAAATTGTACATGATACTATTGTACATAACTCTTAGATCTTTTAATCTCAACCATTATAATTTAAATCAACGGAGCATATATTTTTAACCTATGTGGATGAACGTGGTGACTCGTTTTACAACCGTATATTGAAAAGTGTGGAGACAGGCGTACATCAAGTTTGCGACCGCATTCCCCAAGCATATTTTAAACGGTTTTACACAAAATACCGTTGCCATAGGGTTTCACATCGGCAACGGGTCCTTTCATAAACTCGTTGCCAATATAATGATTGATGGAGATTGGAATATTATCTCCGTAACCAATGTTGGTATGGGATAGCCGCGGCCTAGTTATGTCAGACCGCGTTGATCACGGGAAAATCGTGAATTACCGTGGCCTAACTTGTCACGTTTCCATAGAGGGGTGTCTGATATATCTTTCTGTACTAATGGAGAATGGTTAACATAAAATGTGTGTTTAATCACAATATTGGAAAACCATAGGAACACACTGAACATACTAATCTTTTTTCCAAGAGGTTATACTATAACAACTTTTTTATTCTAATTAAATATTTGGTTTTATATTTTAGGGAGAGGTACCCACTCAAAATATTCTTTTGAATTTTTTGCACAGAGAAAATCATTTCGCAAAAGTCAATTCTATGTTTTTCTAAACGATTTTCTTTTAATTCATGCCCGGATGGGCCAAATTTTTCAGGGTCATCTTCCTTTTCTCTTTTCCCTTTTTATTCTTGGGCCAAATTAATTGGCCCATATTCCTCCTCCTCTTCTTCTCTCTAGTACTCTCTTCCCTCAATTTGCATGGGCCAGCCCACTAAGGGCAGCAGCAACCCAACGCTTAGTCGGTTTGATCCATCAAATCAATTTCCATGAAACTTGTTGTTTCTTTCTTATATCACGGTGCGTGCGGGTGTGTTTAGTGGTACGTGTTGAAATGACTTATTTGTACCTAATTAATGTTGTGCGTAAATTTTTCATTTTTTAATCTCAACTGTCACAAATAAAATCAACCGATTATATATTTGTAATCTATGTGGATTAACGTGGTGTCTCCTTTGAGTTCCGTATATTGTTTTTAGTATATATATAATAGATAATGGTGGAAGAAGTAAGTAACTACGTAAAAGTAAATAACAACAGTTAAAAACATCACACAAATGCTAAACTGGATGAGAACAAGCCATGATCTATATTTGATCATCCCAGCTTGCTTTCACTCCTCTCATGTATACGGGAAAACCAGCTGTAGCTAGAAATTTGAAGTCACCTTATGCGAATCAACAGCTGATATGTGACATCAATAATATTTTTGGAAACCACAATATTCAATCACTCACACGCATACATTTAGATACCGATCGAAGACAACACAATAAAATGGTACAGATAGAGATAGTGTAAATAACAGTACAGATACAGGACCTTATGAAATCCAAGGAATTTACAGTAGTAATACAGACGAGAGAACCATTCGTAGAAACATATCTCTGGGGAAATTATCAACAGCGTCGGCCGGGGTTGCAGCGGACGCAGTAGACACAGTAGACGGGGCAGTACCCGCAAGAGCGGCGCGTCGACGACGGGACGACGATTCGGCGCTGGACGCAGGAAGGATGAACCTGGAAGTTGCACCCGCCGCAGCCGTAGTGAGCGCCGCAGACCTGCGTGTTGCAGGCGTCGCAGATGACCTGGACCCCCTGGGGGCAGCGCGGCTCGTAGGTCAGCGCGTGCCTATGGCAGGGAAAGGTGTAGGTCGCGCAGGACAGGTGCAGGTCGAAGTCGCAGTTGTGGCAGCGGTAGCGAGGTCCCCTGCCGCCACGGCCGCAGCCGTTGCAGGTGAAGGCGCCGCACTCGTACCGGACCAGCGGGCAAGGGTGGCTGTGGTGGTGGATCATCATGATGCTAATTCTTCGATGGTCTGGTTTGGGATGTTGTTGTCTAGGTACCTTGCGTGCAGAGCATTATATAAGCAGACGGCCAGGGAGATTAACATGGCATGTCATCAACCAGATCATGTTCATGAAATTTGTTGGGACGCGCTTTGAATTAAACAACGTCGATCTTATTAAGAATCCAAGCATACATATAGTACGTAGTTTGTATTCAGACACGCAATCCAGCTGGATCACCGCATGTACAAGACTTATACCAAGCATACGCCAAGTCGTTGTGTACGTCCATTAATATTGTTTCTGTCGGGTGCATGCTATGTGATCAGATAATGCGATAGCATTAGCTCATTGACTTTTGGACATCACGCTAGGATTGTTTTTTTTTCTTCTGAAACGTGGCCAAAGGCTTACATTTTCATTGATTAAGAGGAAGAAGGAATTTACAGAGTATATTACGTAGCCGAAACCAGCACCTCCCCCAACCGGAATTAGGGGCACATAAAGCGAAAACAAACAGTCCTACGCTCCCGGTATGAAGATCACCATACATTTTGCGCCCACCAACACCCACATTCTAGCCTTATCTTTGATGTCCACGATGATTAAGTTAGGGAGGTTGGAGATGTGTCGAAAGATCATGTATCGCCTTCGTTCAAAAGCTTCCAGAAGACGAGAGAGATCATGGAGGCGATGGCCTTCTTGGGCGCCCCGGGGATGAGAACCGACGCATGCAGTCCAACAGTCCTTGACCGAGTGCAAACCGATCCACACTAGGATTGTAATAATGTGGTCAGTAAAATGTGCGAGAAAGATGCACATGATTAGACCCCTATGTTCTAACAGGATGGCATGCATGCATCTAGATGTGAATAACCGTTGCTGGGTGTTGACATTGTGCATACCCCCTTTAATTTAGTAATAAAATAAATTATCGTACTGATGGTACTTAGTATTGGCCGTTCACACACCCATTCACATCCTGTGCATCCTTTTTAATTTAGCGACCTTATTTACAAACGGGTAATTCGATTATTTGTATAATAGGAGCAACATGTTTCAGCGTATTTGGATATGAATTTCTCCTCGGAAGTGGTGACTCGCCTGATGCCGACTACGGTAGGACACGTGGAGCCATAGGAACGGTCCTCCGTCTCCCGGGACCGGTTCCACCACGCACATAAGCGGGTACAATTCGAAATGTGTGTATTTTTTCCTATGTTTCGTAAACTCATATACCCAAAATATGGCTTTGTGCCAACAAAGAATGAATTATTGATAAGCTTAACTGTTATTTCATTTTCCCTATTAAAGAGCTCTAGAAAATAGTAAATAATCAAAATAAACTCAAAATTCAAAAGTTGGCTCTTCGGAATCGAAATATATTTATGCATACTATTTTGTTTTACTTGTTTTCTGAGTGTTTTTCAACAAACACTCGGCAAAACCAGTTCTGAAATCCATCTACCAGTAAAGACGGTTAAAATGGACATGTGTCCGAAACTATGCCGGGTGTATCTTGCCCCAGACTGTGCATAACCGAACCGAAACCGAAAACCGAACAGAAAAAAACCTAACCGCAACCGAGTTTGTGGTTTTTTCAGTTTTACGGTTAGGTTTAGGTTAGCAAAATAGCTAACCGTAAGGGACATGGTTAATTCGGTTTTAAACCGAAATGTTTCGAATAAACCGAAATTAACCGAATGGCCCAGCCCAACAAGGAATCGTGCTTGCCAGGCCCAGTACAGGATCACGTAGACATTAAATATATGCTCTGTAGTGCTTATTGTACATGTAAACTCCAGAAACCTGCTGGTTAGCACGTGCATTTGCTATGCTGAGTGGTCATAGATCGTGAGTTCAAATCCCCATGGCCTCTGAAATTTTTTATTGGCCGAAATTTCACTCTTTTTTGTTTCTTTCTCTTCCAACACGTTCATTCTTGTTTAAAAAAAATACAAAACTACGATAGATAATCATAAAAGTTAGGTGGCGTTCAAAAATTCGCGTCAACTTTGGTTAGTTCGGTTATTACCGAAACCGAACCGAAATCAAATGGTTATTATCGAAACCGAACCGTATTTTCGTATAAAACCATATTTATCAAAGTATCAAAACCGTATTTACCGTATAACCGTGTAAACCGAACCAAATTAACCATATTAACCAAACGTGCAGCCTTGATCTTGCCCAGCAAACCCGAGTATATGCCGATTATTTTTTTGGCCTAGTGTTCTGCAGTGACACTAGGCAATGCCGCATATATATTTGCCGAGTCGATAAATTCACTCGGCAATACTGCAATATGACTGTTTCCGGTAGTGATACGTGTGAGGTAGGCCGCAAAATATGGATGAACTGGGCCAACAACCCCCAGGTGACAAGACACATGACTTGTCGTTGGTCCATAAATTACTTGGGTCTTTTATCGAAGGCAGCTATATCTCGTTTTAAAAAGGATTTCGAGATCTGACCACTAGATAATTTGCTTGTTTAGGACTTGAATCTAGTAGCTAGCAAGTCTTCACGAAATATCAACTTCGAAACATATCAAACCTCCCTATTTTTAATGCATGTGGTTGGCTTAGCACTTCGCACCCAGCTGGAGTATACGGATAGGAATGTACTCCACTATTTAAACCCCTTGTGCTATCAGAATATGCAATTTATCTCTGTTGACAGAATTCTGGTCCAACAAAAAATTCAGGTCTTGACAGTCTAGTTAATCAGGCATTGCTTCCGCTAGTCATTGACTATCTCGATGATGCAATGAATCTTCCTTCCCTAATGTCTTAATCAAAGCTATCTAAAGTATAATATTTTCTCTACACGTAATCTAGTTGAGGCATTGCTTCAAATACTCTCATTGGCTATAACGGATGATGCGAGGAATGTTGCTTCCCTAATCAAGCTATCTAAAGTATAATGTAACTGAGTTAACATTTTTCCAAGAATACATTAGGGATTAGATCAGTTTGAGCTAGCCAGCTTCGTAACTTTCATTGATGATTTCACTAGACATGGTTATGTCTACTTAATAACCATAAGTCGAAAACCATAAGTCGAAGACATTTAAGAATTTCAAAAATTTGAGAATGAAATTGAAAATTAACATGGCAAGATAATTAAACTTTGATCTGATCATGGATGAGAGTATTTGGGTCATGATTTAGTAATCATCTAAAAGTTGGGAAACAGCTTCCGCCTCCAAGACTACCCCTCAAAGAAACACGGTATCCGACGGCGTAATTAGTCTTTTCTATATAGTTTGATCGATATAGAACCAGTCGATCTATTGTTATTATTTTGGGTTATGCTCGAGACACGAGAGATTTATGGTACCTTATGAATCTGTAGAAAAGACACTATATGAGATAATAAGTGCGGACAAATCATGATTTGAGGATGAGACATATGTGAAGTGACTCCAGTCGAACAAGGTCACACCCAAGCCATATAAGGTTATCATGGTCGTTTTGCACTCCAAAAATTTGCTAGCGCATAGTGGTACCTCGCCTCATCATGTTGCATGTTTCTCAAGGTTTGATATCACCAAAGCATTCGACTTGGTGAACTGGGCATACCTTCTGAATATTTCACAAAATCACAACGCTTGCATTTTGGCTAGCGGTGGTGAGACTATATCTTCTCTTCGTTGGCTATTTCATTCTCTAAAATCCTTCTGAACAAAAAGCCTAGGTAACTCGTTTCCATCATGCGCTTGTTTTGTCTCAAGGCGACCCCTCTGCCACCATTTTATTCATTAGCATGGCTTCTCATTTGTGAATCCTCAGTACCATCAAAGCATGCACCACCATTTGCACTACAACAGCGTAAGCGTTGCATGACGCTTTTATACGTTGATATACTTATACTTATACTTATATACTATATATAAAAGCTGGTGGGATTGACAGCGTATTATGCTACCCACGTCGCTGTTGACCGCCAGCCGTTCGATCCGTCGAACAGACGTCCTGGATCGCTGTTATGCCGTGCCGATGGGGCGATTACTGTTCATTCCCGATTTATGACCAACCATCGGATGACATGTCTCCCGGTAACCCTTCCGGTCACAACCGGTCAGCCGGTCGCCTCCCTTTCTCCCCTTCCGCCCCGAACCGTTCACCTGATCGCCTCTCTTTCTCCCCTTCTTCTCTTCCGTTCCCGAGGTGCTGACCCGGTGGCCCGGCAGAGGGAGAGGCTCGACGCAGTCTTCTCCGGCGAGTCGGCCACGCTGGTCACCATCCGCGAGCGCACGAGCGAGGTGGAGCTCGCCCTCGCGCGCGCCGCTCCCGGTGTGTTCTGCGAGCTCGGCCTCCGCGTAGAGACGCCACATCGCCGGCGCCGACGCCGTGCAGGTACGTGCGCTGTCGGGTTGGTCCGATCTGCCTCCCGCCCTCTCTGTCTAGCGCAGGCCGACCGAGACCCCGACCCCGAGTTCCCCTCTGCTGATCTTCCCCTCTGTCGATCTCTCCACGTCGCCACCTTCCACACGGAATAGCAGCCACTGCCCGCCGTGGAGATGATGATGTACTCCGGCAATAGGCGGACCTTCTTACCCCCGCAGCTGCACGCAACCCTCTCCTACCTCTCCCTCACTGCAAATTCCTTCAAAGTCAGCCGTACCCGCGACGCGACCCCTGTTTGATCCCCAACGCCCCTTCTAACCCTAGCCCTGCAGCCCCCCTCCCCCGGGTGCTCGCTGCGGCAGATTCTCGCACCTCCAGGTCTCCATGGACGGTGCCGTCTCAAGCTGTGGATGGAGAGGACAGGGCCGACAGGGCAAGCTCAGGACCGGAAGTCCTCAATGTTGTGCCTCACATCCTACCGCAACGGCTTGGCCTCATCTTCCCATTAGACTTCTCAGTCCTCACCATTACCCGTCATCTTTCTTTTTTTTGTTGAGAAAACCATCACCCGTCATCTTGATCTGCAATTGGTACAGATGCTCTAATTGCATGTCCCAACGAGGTCCCTCGCTTCTTCTTCTCCAGATGCGTGAGATGTTGTGCTGTGGTGGAAAACAAGACTGCGACGGCATATCCCACTGACGTCAACGAGGAGCAACACGGCCTGCACCATGGTACTGTGGTATCGATCTTGATTATCTTAACTGAGCATGTTCCGTCCGATCCAATCACCTCTAATTCTTTTTTTTCCTTGCTTCCAGCACGGCCTGCACCGTGATATTCATCCTGTATATCTGAATGAGCAGGTTCCATCTGATACATATGTGTTCGACCAAATGCTTACGAAAGCAGAGGAACACATATTGGATAGCTTAATTTTATGTTGGTATGGATTATGGTCGCTCTCGCCGCATCCTCCCTTCTATGTTAGTACACGAGAAGGCATTATAGATTTTAACCATGTAGAAAGCATTATCTTCCCTTCTATGTTACAATACTAGAAACTACAATTCTAATGCATATGTACTTCCCAATAATCCAATTGGTAAGATACTAGCAATATAAATCCTATACTATCCATGTGTGTTTACTTTACCTCCTCGATCCAGCTGAAAATAATCAGATGTGTCAACACCATAATTCTCAATTATCTTTCAACTCTCAAATAAAAATAGATAAAGCATTAGTTCTGTATTAATTCTTTGTGCTGCTGCATTGTATTTAACCTCTATAAATATCTCCATCTACATCTGCCTAACAATTAAATAAGCATGGCATGGCATTTATAATTGCTCTCTTAATTTGTTCAGCTGTGTGCTTTTCCCTTTCGGTTCATGAACATCTTTCTTGCTTGCAATTTCTTCTGGTTGTTTTTCTTTTAGTTGGGATTCCTCATTGTGTTTAGTTCATAGGCGTTCTCAACCATCTATCAGTCTCACTCAACCAATCTGTAGTCTTCAGAGATTTTAGTAGTAAAGTTCCATAGGTGGGTCAGATATTAGATTGGCCTACATTTACTGTTTTATTCTTATGCTTTAGTATTTTGCACCAGTGAATTATTGAAACGAGGAGTATAATCTACAAAGGATTTGGTTTATTGATGTCTCTTGATCCGATGATGAGCCATATTTTTTGAAATAAGTACTACTACTCGCTCATTTCTTTTTTGTGGTAATCAGATCTTTCATCCAGTTCAGCTGAAGTTCCAGATTTTGCGATGTATTTACTACTTACTGACTTGGAAAATTCAAAGCTAGAATATCGTTTATAATTTAGTTTAGAGTTGCTGATTCCATTTGATGGGACCGTACGATGATTATTTAAGAACTTAGATTGCACTCACTACGTCTTTACCGTTTGATTTCTTCTTTCCAGTCTGTCCTCATAAACTTATCTGCATGTCCTGTGTAGCACATACATGATCAACTATTAGCCAAGTTTAAGATACATGCCAATCTCATTTGCTTATTGTTTTTGCTGATATTCTCTTACAGGTTTGGAGATTGCTTATTATTTTTGCTGAAGGGTGCGGCGTGCCGATTGGCATGTATTCACGAAACCTGAAGGGCGCGGTATGTCAACTGTCATGTATTCTCTTACACATTTGATTTTGGATAATTTAGACTGGATGAGTTTTGCTGGTATTCACTTACAGGTTGAAATTACAAAGCACAACATGAGTCTTCCCTGGATTATTTCTTATTGTGTGAAGTGTAAATTTCCAGAAATGCATGTCATCTCCTAACCCTTAAGAATATGTATGAAAAGCATGTAAGGAACTCATACCTTGCAGTTGATAAATCTGATGACCGATAATTTAATCAGCTAAAGACCAATAGATGATCCAAAGGGAGGACTATTTCACTACTGGCCCCACTGTGATGGTATATCATTATCTCACCACTGAAATTTATATTGCAGTGGCATGGCATCTAGAAAAATTAATACCCACTGTTCTTCAGACATTCACCACCTTCCACAGAAAAATGCATAGAAGGAGTGAAGGATTGGTGAGTATTTTCTCCACAGCTTTGAGACAAGAATAAGTACTCTGTTTTGTTCTCGGCTTTTAGTTCTCTGTATTGATATTTGTTCTGGACTCATTCACCACATCCCATAGAAAATGCATAGAAGGAATGAAGGGTTGATGATTATTCTCTTACAGCTTTGACAGAAGAGTAAGTACTCTATTTTGATCTCAGATTTAAGTTCTGATTTTTTTCCTCGTGATATTTTGGGTATCTAGAAAAGTGACTTTTATCATGGATAGATAAGTGAGACATGTACCATTTAAGTTGGCTTTCATGGTTTCTTATAAATTTACATTATATAGCCAAAAAATGGTTTTGTTGGAACGAATTAACCCACTATTTTAACTTCTCTGACTAATTGATGCAAATTTGCATGAATATGCTATGTTATTGTGAGCTGTTTTCATTGCACTAGAATTATTTTTGTGGTACAAACAGGCAAACTGAATGTGGTGATGCATGTTCTTGGATGATTTTTATTGACGTACATTCATGTAGTATGCAACCTGCTAGGTTCGGGCTAGCTGATAGACATGCGATGTGCTCTCTTGCTTTTGTGGCGTTGTGATGATGTTATATATTTGTCATCTCTGTAACTACATTGGTGATACATGGATAGGTTACTAGATGGTATGTCCAATATGACCAAGACATTTATACTTCTATTTCTCCTTACACTATAAAGAGTGACAAGATGACAACTAATCATGTTTCGCACGGGCGGCTACACCTTCCATGAGAATTGAGATGGAGAACAAGCAAATGGTTTTCTCTGAATACTAATGTATGTCACCTTAATTAGTCACTGCCTCACAGGGTATTTAAAATATTTACAATATGAGAAATGTCGTTAATATAGCTCTATGCGTTTCTTACATACATCCCATTTTCTATTATTTCGTTAACTTCACATTGGTAGTCTCTATTTCCTGACTGGATTTCTATCTATCCAATTTTTTAAGCACTAGCTCATTATAATTTGCATATAATTTGTTTAGCAATTTTCATAGCCTCCATCCTAGCACTATCTCCCCTATCCACTATAGATTTGAGTCCCTTCATTCTAAAAAGCAAAAACACCCTTTCTTAACATTGCCATCAACATTTTATAACATTCAGTATCACCGCACGGGCGCGGCGTGTTGCCGGGCCAATTGATTAGGTGCTTACAAATTAGACATCTCTATGCATATTGGTAAGGTTTGCAAATTTCTATAAGTAGATTTGAGTCCCTTCATTCTCAAAAACAAAAACACCCTTTCTTAACATTGCCGTCAACATTTTATAACATTCAGTATCACCACACGGGCGCGGCGTGTTGCCGCGCCAATTGATTAGGTGCTTACAAATTAGACATCTCTATGCATATTGGTAAGGTTTGCAAATTTCTATAAGCTAATGGGAATTTTACTGGAGTTGTTTGATTAAAAATGATGTGGGAGTTATTCGACTAAAAATGATGATCGTTTGGTGATACTACTACATTATTTATACTCCACAATTATATAATTATGTTTCCATAGGAAGGAGACGCGGACTTCTTCGGTGTCAAGGAGAAGATACATAATATTTTTTACCTTTTTATTCCCCCTTTTCTCCGCCATGGGAGAAGCATTGCCGTTGCCACAAACGGACGAGATCGAGGTGAGGTGAGCCGCCCCTGATTCTCCCTTTGCATAGCGTGTTGTATGCACTTGGATGTGAGCGAAATTGGATCGCCATTTTTTATTTGATTGGGCAAATTTTAGGTTATATATGAGTAGCAATTTTTCTTGGACCAGCTTGAGGTTTCAGTTGTGCATCTATCTACTAGGTTAACAGCTCCAGGTCGAGGTTTTAGTATGCAATCATTTCGTAGCTTTGATGTGTTATGAATGAAGAATAGGGCAAAAAATGGATCTTTACAAGGCTTTTACGAGCTACAATCTAGGAAGCCACATGTCTTGATATGAATGGGGAATCTATTTTTGGTTGCGCAGAAATAAAGGTACTCCTGACTTGCAGACTGTTTTTGTGTATCCACCGCTTTTGGAAATTGCATACCATATTATATGAAAAAATCTATGAACCTCATCAATTTCCATCCAATTTAATTGAATGTATTAATACTTCACTTATTCCAATTTAAAGTACAGTTTGCCATGTACACAATGACCCTGATGCTACATCGACTTATTTATTGAATACAAAATGCACCTAGCATCAAATAAATTTCTGCAGAGTTTTTTCAGTAATATAAGTGGCCGCATATCTTGTGTGACGTGCAAAATTCATCTCGATGCTTTCCTCAACTCGGTGTTTTATTTCATCTTTTACCTCCTCATAGTTCATACTCCTCAACATTTTTCCTAATAGTTTCTTCAATTCTCCTAGCAAGCTCCTCTTCCAACAACTTAAGTTCAGCTTTCTCTTGACGTCTGCGGTGAAAAAGGTAAAGCTATAATTGATCAACTGAAATTAGGCATCAAAACCATTAGGTTGCATTCTATACTGACATTGTAGGACAAGATCCATAATATTCTATACTTTTATCTATTTGTGATTTGCTCCTCTAGAAAATAGGATGGTAGGTTGCATCCTATACTGGGGTTGTCAAGAAAATTTGTTGTCTGAATTGCCCGACATTTTGTAGATAATTGGCGAGCCAAAGAGAAAGATTGTGAAGCAGATCCACAAACAATGAAGTGAAGAAGAACACAATGTTGTCGGAGCTTCTTTGTAGGCTAGCAGAAAATGTGCCTGTTGTGTTCCGTTAATTATGTATTTTAAAATTAACCACAAGGATATCATTTCTTCACACGAATGACCATCATCCTAGGCGGATATATATTTTTTTATGGGAAGTTCATGGACTCCTTTTCCGTATGTTTGCTGTTCAGACTCTGTAACTTAATGTTATCGTGAGCATATTATAACATTCCATATAATTACAGGGGCGCGGCGTGTCGCCGCGCCAATTTGTCTAGTACATGCTTAAAGGCGGTGGAAAATCTTCATGCAGGACGAACTACCACCCACACAGCCAGCAACGGTTTGCTCCAGGAACAACTCGCGAGAAAAAAGAGAGATCTGGTTGGCGACCTATCTGCCCCAACTACACCGGCCAAGCCACCGGCCGGTCCCTACCTTCTCCGTCGGCCACTCCAGCAACGGGAGGCGATGGGGACCATGGTGTTTTGACTTCATCCTGCTCTTCCTCCATCTCGGTGTCGCTCCAACGTCCGGCAGCGTAGGGGGGCCCGGTCGTCTCACCGATCTCTGAATTTTGTGAGATTCATCTCTGGTGGTCGGCGTTCGGCCCTCTCGTCGGTGGCGGTCACGTCGGCTGCTCTAGTTGTGTTTGGTGTCTTGCAATTGGGCGCGTTGATGACGACAGGCGGCGGCGTTCATCTTCCTTGACTGTGTTGGATGAAGTTGACGACGCTGGGATCTGGTGACCATGGGGAAGATCCCGATCGACGTGCCACAAAGTCTCAGTCTTGTCGCTAGCGACGACCCGGTCCATTGGCTCGAAAAGCATCATGGTACATGATGGTGCTCTCCCAGAGGTATGGTAGATGTCCGCCTCCTTTTTCTAGCGCTGCCATGGTGGAGGGGGAGGACGATGGTGGACGATGATTCGATGAGGCACAAGATTCTCCAAGGGTGGAATTGTAGTTTTACTTCTTGCGAGGTTCCTTGTGCAAAGTTGCTTGACACACATGTTTGTCTCATGTGGTGACCATATGTGTGAAGGAGATATGCCCTAGAGGTAATTAATAAAGATATTTTATTTGTCATATCTCAATTTTCATAATACGTTTTTGTATCATGTTATAACTGTATTAAGCGGAAACATTGATACACATGTGATACGTAAACAACCAGGTCCCTAGTAGCCTCTTTACTAGTCCGTTGTGCGATTGATGATTGAGATTTCCCGATCATGTGACATTTATGTCAGTTGACAATGGAGTCAATCATTAGGTGAATGATGTGATGGACGCATCCAATATTTGTAGGACGTAGTCATTACGCCTTCGACCGTGAGATTAACTTTAATTGCTACTTTTGGAAGATACTCTGATTGCATCAAACTTCATTTCTTACATAGGATGACAATAAAGGTGTCCCTCTCGGGTATCGGAAGGAAGTATGTTGAGGCGAGGGATCAAGAGTGGGATTTGCCAATCCGAATAGCAGGATAGATACTCTGAACCCACTCGGTGATATTACATCAATGAGCTTGCAAGCATGTGACTAGGTCACGAGGATGTAATATCACAGACGAGTAAAGATAATATTGTTAAGTAACGAGATCAAGCTCGGTATCATGATACCGGAGATCGAGTCTCGGACAAACTAAGTATCACCTGGCAAAAGGTTTGAGACTTGACGTATAAAGGTTCAAATGACAAAGATATTCATGGACGCATAGGGGCTATCATAGCCATCCAGGTCTCCCTGATAGTCATTGATCGGAGAAGGGTTCTCGATCATGTCTGGAGTGATCCCGAACCACTAGGGTGTCACACTTAAGGGTAAGTGACGTTTATTTAGATTGGACGCAGAAGAGAAAATAGAGAGAAGAACACCGGAAGTGTTCCGAGACATATCCGATGGTGTTCGGAGGGCGACGAAATAGTTTTCGGAGCTCGAATAAATTAAATAATATGTATTTAACATTAATTAATGTAATTAATGACTAAATATATTTTTATTTATTTATTTTCGAATTTATTGCAGCCCAAACCTTAAATGGGCCAACTCCCGGAGGAGAAGGCCCGTAGGGGGGAATTTCCCCCCAAAGGGAGGCGCACCATGGAGGGTGGCCGGGTGGGCCACAAGGGGCCCACCTAGGCCGGCGCACCAGCTGGTGGTGTGGCTGGTGTCGGAATAGTCCCACACCGCCAAGCCACCAAGCCTGGCAGCATCCCTCCTCCTTTATATAGTGGTGCCCCCATGCCTTGGAAATTCACCCAGAAATTCTCTCTCTCTCATCCGTTTAGATGCGGCTCCGCAATTGGGGCTACGCACGGGTTGAGGTTTTCTCCACCATACGCATACCGCCGTGCTGCTGGTCTTCTTCGGTCCAAGTCTTCTGCTTCCGCTGCTCGGCTGGATCAGAGCCCAGAGGTCATCATCTTCTCCGTACGTGTGTAAGCTCTGCGAGGCGCCACGCTTGGGGCGCTTGGTGGAGTTCGTCTTCACCACCTTGAGGTCGGCGCCGCCGTCATCTTCGCCGCCCGTCTTCATCACGTGTCGTCATCGAAACAGATTTTTTGATCGTCGACGCTTACGATCTACAATGGTATGTACACCGTTCCCTCCGTTGCTTTATATCTGCATAGTAATAGATCCTGGATATTTCGGTTATCGTGTTAGGAATTTTTTTGTTCTCTGCACACGATTCTCTTCAGTGGTATCAGAGCCGATCTATGCGTAGATATAGTTGTACAGTTGTATAACTCATGTTGAATATGAGGGCATCGTTCTTATAGTTGCTACCCTCTCGCGTGCACTTGCTTTTGCCGATGGCATTGTGTTGATGAAGCGGTCCGGACCGACTTTACGCGTACGCTTACGCGAGACTGGTTCCACAACTGACATACGGCTTGTTCCGTATATGTGGCTGGCGGGTGTCTGTCTCTCTCGCAATAGTTGGCATTGCATTTTCAATGGAGGGCCCGCAAGGGATATAAAATAGCAATTATCTGATCGTTATTGTGGTTGTAGGTTCGTACGTAAGAAACGGTTCTATTTACGAAAGCCCCCTAAGTCACGCAAAATATGCAAAAGATAATGTAGAAAGCGTCTAACTTTATTTTGCAGGAGCAATGTGATATGGTCACGGTAAGTTTTATGAATTGTTTATGAACTGTCGGCGCAAGGACCATATCATGTCGCATTACATTTTGATGTTATGTTATTGTGTGCATCTTATATTGTGTGTATATATATAGTTATATATTAGTTACACGGCGATAGTAATATAAGATGATCCCACCAAAATATCATATAGTGTTCTCCTTTTGGCGTGCACCACCAAAAGTTCTACGTTATGAGGCAGGCCGTGACGATCGGGTGTCAGACATATCGTCGTTCGCATACAGTGGGTGTAAGACATGTTTGCACACGCGAATACGCTGAAGGTTACTATGGCGAGCCTAGCATGTACAGACATGGCCTCGGAACACAGTGACCGAAAGGTTAAGCATGAGTCAAATAGATGTTGTGATTGACATATCGATGTCTACCTTTGAAGCTATGCTATCGGCCGTGACGATCGGGGATAGTGTATCGGATGAGGATCGTTAGGGGTGGGCATAAAAACCGAAGACCAAAAACGGAAACCGAAAAGACTGAAACCGAAATGACCGAGACCGAAAAGACCGTTAGAAATTTGGGTAGCAAATTAGAAAAGACCGAAGTTAGATCAGAAATTCGGTTATCACTTATACATAACCCGAATAGACCGAAAGACCGATTTTATTTTATTTTGAGTGAATTACGTATGAAAGCAGCCGAATTTGTGTGCCAGCCCAGCTTATGTGTCATCTAGTATATAGGCCCAACTACTAAACCAACCATACCATCTAGTCTCTAGACTCAACAACTGGGTATCTCAGCCCAGCGTACTATAGATTCTCCCGTGCATGAGAGACCAGTCGAGCGCTTCCAACTTTCCCAGTCCCGGGCACCGATTCCCCTTCTTGCGCCCTATATTTTGGTCTATTTGGTCATGACCGAAGACCGGACCGAATAGACCGAAGACCGAAGAACATAAAACCGAAAAGACCGAATATATTACGGGTATCATTTCTGGATGACCAAAATTGTTAAAGACCGGAAAGACCGAACCGAACTAACCGAAAAGACCGAACGCCCACCCCTAAGGATCGTGTAATCACTAAAACGATGTTCGTTTTGACTGGGAGTTCTGGTAGTTTTATTTTATTAAAACTTGAACTCATATTTATTATGAACAAACTCTTTATATTTTGCAAAACCTTTGTAGATAATAACCTGTTCGATAGACCTTTTAAACTTAGGCGCATTACTGTGATTGAGAAACTTAAAAGGTGGGTCCAAACTTCATAGTTTTATACCGTAGCTTGAGGATACTCCTTGTTTAAAACCATCAAGCTCTATGTGATGCAATACCCGTTAGGAGATAGAACCCGGAGATTCCGCTAACGAAGAGGATAATTTAGATTATTAAATTCGTGCGGATGATTCCATCGAAGTCTGGTGTGCTTTGATCTCTACCATAGAGAATGAATTGCGGGTGCGTGTTGACAGATCACGAACATATCAGATGGTCGCTGAAACTCGAAATGCACCGCAAGATTGGTTGAAGAAGTTATCAGTACCTTGACTGTTTTCTTTTCAACCAAGATGGAAGAGAACATACGCATTAAAAGAGCACGTGGCAATCATGCTTGATGATATTGGTATGCCTCGTTCAGCTCAATCACCGGATGACATACAACTTTGCCAATGTTGCAAATAAATTTTCATAGACTATGTCATGAGGGAGGAATTGTTCACCTTCATTAATTCTTGGTTATGTTGGAAAAAAAACCAAGAAGATGAAACGAATCACCGGGAAGTCATCAATGATGATAGTTATATATGATATACGAGCCATGAATGTTTTACCTAAACAAGTACTTGCAGCAGTGACTAAGTTTTGATACTAGTCATGTTTTATGAAAACAAGTTCTGCTTGAGTAGCTTGGAAGGATGATGAGACAATGTGTGTTGATGATGGCAGGCAATATGTTGTGATGGCCATAGACACTCTCTCAACATCTACCGTTTTGGATTAATTTGGATCTGAAAAATTCCGTTTGATTGCTTGTTAGCATGATCATTATAAGTGTGTCTTGCCTCTAGCGAGACAATTATTCATATTTGTCAGTGACAAAATTGTTGTCCTACATTTATGAGTGATATCTTTAATGATCATATACCGATTATGAATGAAGTGTTCTTATATGAATCCAGATGGTAGTAGCTCCCACATTTATAACATTAATGCCAAAGGATACAAACTTAATAATGACACCACATTATTGTGGCACTAACGTTTTGAGTCATGTCAATGTTATATGCATTAAGAAGCTCCATTAGATGGATCTCCAAGTCTTAGATTTTGATCTTTTGACACTTGCAAAATAACTAAGACACCGTTTTCTGGAAACGGGCATTTAACTTATTGATAATCATACATAATGATGTGTGTGGATCAATGAAGTACGTTAACGTGTAGTGGAAATCATTATTTTGTAAACTTCACCAATGATTTGAGTAGATATAGGTATATCCACTTAAAGAAATGCTGGTCTGAAAAGTTTGATAAGATCAAACAAGTTCGGAGTGAAGTAGGAAAATAAACTTAACAAGAAAAACAATTTCCTACGATAACTGATCAAGGAAACAAAGTTTTGAGTTATAAGTTTGGCATATCATTAGAAGACTTGTGAGAAGAGTTCCACAAATTACGCCGCATGGAACACCACAATGTTATGGTGTGTTAGGACGTCGTAATCACACTCTATTGGATAGTGTGTGGTAAATAAAATCTCTTATCGAATTATTGTGATCATTGAAGTCATATGGTAGAAACAAAACATTCACGTTAGATAATAGGAAACCATCTAAATCCGTGGAGGCAATACCATATGAGTGATGGCATGGCTTTTAGCCTAGATTGTCGTTTCGATATTTTAGTGTTTTGATATGATCAAACCTAAAACGGATAAATCTTTGTAGTGTACCTAAAGAATTAGTTGGATACATGTCTCACAACAAAGGCAAAATTGTTGCCGGAATATACCTTACTCAAGAAATAGTTTCTTATCCAAGGGTATAAGTGGGAAAGAAAGTAGAGCAAAACGAAGTTAATGAACTTCTCTCCGGACATCAGAGTGGCGCAACGGAAACGTTCCGGTATCGTCCTCCACAACTGGAAGGAGCTAATGATAATGATCATGATGCTCTAAGCTCATACTAAGATCGTAGGCGTACGAGAATGCGTCCTGCACTATGTGGTAGAACAATCTTGTTATGAACATCATGTTAATGGAACATGACAAATATACGAACTACAAAGAAGCGATGGTAGACCTAAGTCCGAAAATGGCTATGAGCCATATATAATCCGAGATAAAATCCATGTACGATTACCAAGTAATGACTTGGGTAAATCTTCTTGATGGCTCCATGCCGTTGAGAGTAAATGGAATTTTATGACAAAATAGACGCTGACGGAAAGGCAACCGTCTATAAGGATCGATTTGTCTCAAAACAGTTTTGACAAATTCAAAAGTTGACCACAACGAGATTTTGTCTCAAGTGGCGATGCCTAAGTCTGTTTAGGATTGTTCTAGCAATTATTTTCAATTGAGAAATTGATGGATGGATAAAGAAACCGTGTTCCCTAATGGCAACATTAAGGAAGAGTTGTAATTGGTACAACAAGTAGGTTTTGTTGATCCTAAGGATGCTAGACATGTATGCAAACTTCAGTTGTCCATTCATGGGCTGAAGCAAGCATATCGGAGCTGGAATCTTCACTTTGATAATGTGATCAAAGGATTTTGGAGTCGTCCAAAATAGTTGAAGAAACCTGCATTTACAAAGAAGTGAGTGGGAGCTAAGTAGCTTTTCTTGATCTTATATGTGAATGGCATATTTGAGTGGGAGCTAAAAGAAATTCCCTGGTCTTATATGCGGAAGGCATATTTGAGTGGGAGCTAGGTGTCATTCCTGATTTTATATGTAATATTGAGAATGATACAGATCCTCTAGTAAAGTATAAATGATTATTTAAGTGATTAAATTTTCTATGAATGAAGTTAAGAGTATTAGGCTTTAGATCTATAATTTGTATAGATCAAAAGGGCTTAATAACATTAGGTCGGAATATTTTCCTAGGTTAAGATTCTGAAATGTTTCAGAATAGAACAAGCGAAGAAAAGGTTCTTACTTGTATGACTAGGTAAAATATTAAGATTATCTTGGCATTTCAGCGATAGTTATTGAAAGAAAAGGATGTCCGACATCCTCTATGCCTCAGCCATAGATTCTATCATACTGAAAGCTCGACTTGGTGTGACCCAAGTTCTTGGTTGAAGAACGGGTTCTAGAGTGATCCCTGGATGGATCAATGAACAAACGTTAAGTATATCCTTCAGTGTCTAAAGAGAACTGAAGATATGTTTTTTGGTATGGGGTGAGAGTGAAAAGACAACTTGCCGTAAAAGGTTACGATGATGCAAGTTATGACACTACCCATACGACTAGAAATCTCATACAGGAGAAGTCCTTTGTTTTGAAGAAAGACATGGTTAGCTTGCGAAGTCGCATATGAATGCACTGTCGCATAATCTACATAGGTATAGGAATATATGGCTACTTCAGAAGTAGCAAGTGTGATTGGACTGAGCAGTTTTCTCGAGCATGCGTGGTTTCCCTTAATAGATCTCTTAGACTTTTAAGGCCCATGCTAAGCGAAGTTTCGAGTCTCACTCCATCGCCAAACATATATTTCACCGTTATCATAAGATACGGGATGATGTCAAACTAGGTGACATAGAATGTTGCAAAGCACAAACAGAACTCAATGTGGGAGATTTGTTGACTGAATTACTCTTCCACGAGACAAGCATGCACCATATTGCTATAGGTGTTAACCTTTTACCAAGTTGTAAACTAGATTAAATTGTACTCTAGTGCAAGTTGGAGACTGAAGAGATATGCCCTAGAGGCAATTAATAAAGATATTTATTTGTCATATCTCAATTGTTCATAATACATTTTTGTATCATGCTATAGCTGTATTAAGCGAAACATTGATACACGTGTGATACGTAAACAACGAGGTTCCTAGTAGCCTCTTTACTAGTCCGTTGTGCGATTGATGATTGAGGTTTCCCGATCATGTGATATTTATGTCAGTTGACAATAGAGTCAATCATTAGGTGAATGATGTGATGGACACACCCAATATTTATAGGACGTAGTCATTACGCCTTTGACCGTGAGATCAACTTTAATTGCTACTTCTGGAAGATACTTTGATTGCATCAAACGTCATTTCTTACATAGGATGACAATAAAGGTGTCCCTCTCGGGTATCGGAAGGAAGTATGTTGAGGCGAGGGATCAAGAGCGGGATTTGCCAATCCGAATAGCAGGATAGATACTCTGGGCCCACTCGGTGATATTACATCAATGAGCTTGCAAGCATGTGACTAGGTCACAAGGATGTAATATCACAGACGAGTAAAGATAGTATTGTCAAGTAACGAGATCAAGCTCGGTATCATGATACCGGAGATCGAGTCTCGGACAAACTAAGTATCGCCTGGCAAAAGGTTTGAGATTTGACGTCTAAAGGTTCAAACGACAAAGATATTCGTGGACGCACATGGGCTATCATAGCCATCCAGGTCTCCCTGATAGTCATTGATCGGAGAAGGGTTCTCGATCATGTCTGGAGTGATCCCGAACCGCTAGGGTGTCACACTTAAGGGTAGGTGACGTTTATTTAGATTGGACACTTAAATGGGCCAACTCCCAGAGGAGAAGGCCCATAGGGGGGAATTTCCCCCAAAGGGAGGCGCACCATGGAGGGTGGCCGGGTGGGCCACAAGGGGCCCACCTAGGCCGGTGCACAAGCTGGTGGTGCGGCTGGTGTGGGAATAGTCCCACACCGCCAAGCCACCAAGCCTGGCAGCCTCCCTCCTCCTTTATATAGTGGTGCCCCCATGCCTTGGAAATTCACCTAGAAATTCTCTCTCTCTCTCTCTCATCTGTTTAGACGCGTCTACGCATTTGGGGCTACGCACGTGAAAGGACAAGGATGTCGGCTAGAGGGGTGAATAGGCGATTTAAACTTTTCCAGTTTAGGTTTTATAATTGTGGAATAAAACTAGGTGTTTAAATTAACAAGCCAACAACCTAAATAAACTAGGCTCACCTATGTGCACCAACAACTTATGCTAAGCAAGACAAGCAACAAGGTGATAGAAATAGAGAATACTTCAAGCACGAAGGCTATCACAATGTAAAGTGCATAAGTAAAGAGCTCGGGTATAGAAATAACCGAGGCACGCGGAGACGAGGATGTATTCCCGAGTTCCTCCTTTTTAGGGGAGTACGTCTCGTTGGAGAGGTGTGAGACCACCACAACAGGTTGGTCTCAACGCCACAAAAGGCTCACCTTCTTCTCCGATGAACCGCACCACAAAGGAGTGGTTCACCTTCCACTATCGGAATCCTTCGAGGTGGAATCCTGAGCCTTTACAACAACAACCCGGGGCACAACCCACAACTGGATTGGGGGCTCCCGGATGGCTACAAGTGACCACAAAGGGTCTCAACCACCACAATGGCGTCTAGGGTCCAAAGACTTAAGAGTAACAAGTTCACAAACTTTCACTTCCACGAATCCTAGTGGAAAGCACAAACCGATGCACAAAGAATTGGCAAGAACACAAGAAGTGCTCAAATCATTCACTCCCAAATCTCACCAAAAGCAACTAATGCTTATGGGGGAGAAGAGAGGAAGAACAAAGAAGAACTCAACAAATGGAACTTCAAGATCTAGATCAAGTGACTTCCCCTCACTTAGAGGAGAGATGGATGGGTGGAAATGTAGATCTAGATCTTCTCTCTCTTTTCCCTCAAAGATATGCAAGAATCATGGGAGGGATTGAGAGATGGGCAAGCTTTTCAAGGGTCAACAATGGAGGAGAGAGAGGGGAAAAACGTGCTCAGCTTGTTGGGAAACATTGGGGAAGAAGGGCCCTTAAAAAGGTGCCCGAAAATCTACCCGTTGGGCTGTTTTTCCGCCCCAGGGCGGTACTACTGGGCAGAGAGTACTACCGGTCCACTACCGGGTTAAAAACCACTCTAAACCAGTACCAAAAACAAGATCCGGTAGTAGACGCGGTAGTAGGGGCGGTACTACCGCCCGTGAAAAACTGCAGAAACCACCGACACCAAAACGGACAAAACTTTCGCATACGAACTCCGTTTTTGATGATCTTGGGCTCGTTGGAATCGCAACGAAGAGATTTACAAGATCATGCAGAGAAACATCATAGTCCAATATGGGAGGATAAAACCAAATGTAGAAAGGTAAACCTTCTCTATAAAAGAACAACCGGTAAATCCTCCAACATCAAAACTCAACAAGATAATCATCAAGATTCCATTTTCTATGATCTTGGGCTTGTTTCGAAGATAATCACAAGCCCTACAATATCATGCATATACACATCATAGTCCATCATGTGAGAAGGAAACCACAAGGAGAGAGTTTGACCTCTCTAGAAAAGATAAGCCGGTAAAACCTCCAATATCAAAAACGCAACAAGATATGCATATGAAATCCGTTTTTGATGAACTAGAGCTTGGCATGGAGATGAACACAAGCTCTAAATTCTCACATGGGTAAAAGCCATATAAGAACCAAGAAAGATGATATGCCAAGTATGCAAAGGTTTAAGCTCTCCACAAAGATGCGATCAAGTTACTCACTTGAGAGCCCCTCTTGATAGTACGCCGTCTATCCTATAACCCGGTCTCCCACTAACACCATGAGACCGGTAAAATAGAAACCCTATCAAGATCATACCTTTGCCTTGCGCATTCCACTTGAGCTAGATGATGACGATCTTGACTCCCTCAAGTTGGAACACCTTTCTTGATTGTGCTTGCTGGCACATGCTTGATGAAGACTTCTCCAAATACTCTTCCATACACCATTATGGGAGAGCCTCGCTTAGCTCCGTCTTCATGAATCCACTTGCACTTCATCTTCTTCTCTTGATATAGATGATGGCTTGGAGATAAACATGAATGTTCACTCAATCTTCTGTTCCAAGCCACACTTGCAATAAGCTCAACTCTAGATGACCATTTGTGTGGATCACACCTTGAATATTATTTTGGTCATCACTTTATCTTATTCTTTCAATCTTGATACCAACGCATGGTGTTCAAGCATTGCCAATGGACAAGCTCTACAAGGATAGCTCAATGCAACCATTAGTCCATAGAGATTGTCATTAATTACCAAAACCACACATGAGGGCTCATGCACTTTCAGCACGGGTTGAGGTTTTCTCCACCATACGCACACTGCCGTGCTGCTGGTCTTTTTCGGTCCAAGTCTTCTGCTTTCGCTGCTCGGATGGATCGGAGCCCGGAGGTCGTCATCTTCTCCGTACGTGTGTAAGCTCTGCGAGGCGCCACACTTGGGCGCTTGGTGGAGTTCGTCTTCACCACCTTGAGGTCGGCGCCGCCGTCATCTTCGCCGCCCGTCTTCATCACGCGTCGTCATCGAAACAGATCTTTTGATCGTCGACGCTTATGGTCTACAAGGGTATGTACACCGTTACCTCCGTTACTTTATATCTGCATAGTAATAGATCCTGACTATTTCGGTTATCGTCGTTAGGAAATTATTGTTTTCTGCACACAATCCCCTTCAATGGGTAATCTCTGTAAACAAATTATCAAGTGAAATATGTGATCACTTACAACATCGTAACTACGCCAAGCCGATCTTTGTTCCAATGCTGCAAAGAAAGGTTATGGGTAAAAAGAAGGTCTTTATCCTGGTGTTGCGGATACCGGTGTTGCTGATTGCCAAGTGGGGAGAACATAGATACCCTGGTTGAACCTATTACTACAGAAGAAATTGAAGGAATAGTAAAGCACATGAAAATTGATAAAGCTCTAGGACCAGATGGTTTATTGGATTTTTCTTGAAAAAATGCGCAAAATATTGTCAAGGAGGACTTCACAAACTTATGCACTGAGTTCTTTTCTGGCTAGGCCTCTTTGGAAAGCATCAATGGACATACATAACTCTGATCCCTAAAGTACAGTCCAGAAACAGTCAATGATTTCAGGCATGTCTCCTTGACTAACACCTGCCTTCAATTTCTCACTAAAATTGTTGCAGACTGATTACAAAAGGTGATTACAAGGATAGTCCATGATAATCAATATGGCTTTATAAAGGGTAGAACAATTCAAGATTGCCTGGCCTGGTCTTTTGAGTTCCTTTTTCAATGTCAGCAGTCAAAGAGGAAATTGTGATTTTAAAGATTGACTTTGAGAAGGCTTTTGACACACTTGATCATACCGCCATCATTCAAGTTCTAAGAGCCAAGGGATTTCCAGACCTGTTTTTATCATGGATAAAAGAAGTTCTTTCCTCTGGCTCCTCATTTGTGTTGCTTAATGGTGTCCCTGGAAAACCCTTTGTCTGCAAAAGGGGAGTGAGAAAAGGGGATCCATTGTCCCTTTGCTTTTTGTAGAAGGTGCTGATATGCTGCAGAGTCTGGTCAACAAAGCTTATAGAGATGGGTTACTAAAAGCACCAATTCCAATAAAGGCAGAATATCCTATAGTGCAATATGCTGACGACACTATTATTATTATTCTGCCTATTCTGCCTGCTGATAAGAATGACCTGAATGTTTCCAAATATATCTTCACTAGTAGGGAACAACCTACTGGCAACGTGCCACTTTGTCCCTTTGGCAACGTATGGCGGTACGTTGCCAGTACCGCGCTGCTGCTAACTTTACTGGCAACGTGCCGAAATGGCACGTTGCCACTACGTTGGCTTGTGGCAACGTGCGGGCGGACATGTCGCACGTTGCCAACAGCGATGCTTTCGGTGACGAACGCCGTCGCCAGCCAGAGGGTCGTGAGCGCCGCTCCGGTGCCTCCCAAACTGTCTTTCCACAAAAGGCAGAAAGTGTATTTGACCCCTGAGTTCCAATGCTCTCTCCATTTTTAAAAATAAAAAAATGTATTTATAAGTTTTAAAAAATTATGAAAAAATCCCGGTAGTCAATGCTCTATCCCACAAACGTGAAAAATATAAATGTTAAATATTTTTTATATGGGCTACATAAAAATAGAAAAATCCAACAAAATTTAGAGATTTGAAAATATTTATACTCAGATCCACACTTTTATTATTTTTATGTAGCTCAAAATAAAATATATTTAAAGTTGATATTTTGCACGTATGTGGAATATACTATTGACTACATCCGGATTTGTTTTTAGAATTTTTTGAAACATATAAATAAAATATTATTTTCGATTTTTTAATGGAGCGAGCACTCGAGTTCCAGAGCCAAGAATCTTCACTCTCTTGAAAGGCAAATATTCACCGGATATACTACAACCAAACGAGCTAAAACCCTAACAAAAGCGCCGCCGCTCAGCCCAACGGCAGATTCGTCCGCCGCCGGCTGCCCCCTTCCACTCCTCGTGCCCCCACCTTTCCTCGAAGCGAACGCAGATGCTCTCCGCCGCCTTCGCCGCTCACCCCGCCACCGCCGCCCCGCTGCAGCGGCATTCGGCCCGCCCGAGCCCGCGCCCGCAGTTCTGCGCTCCAATCGGCACGGCGACGCCAGTGCGGCGGTCGCCAGCGGCGATGCTTTCGGTGACGAACGCCTTCGCCAGCCAGAGGGTCGTGAGCCCCGCCGCGGCGCCTCCCAAGCTCTCTTTCCCGATACTGGTACGTCTGCTTTGCTTTGGTTCGTTGGTGCTTGTGGATTTAGGATTTAAGCCGTATTTATTACTACCGTCTAATCTATTATAGTATCTAGAATTCTAGATTTATCGTCCATTGGAAATTTCGAATTATCTCGGATTGAAAAGTTGAAACTGGAGAGGAATGGAGTAATGATTGGTTAAACGGTGATTGATTGGGCTGTTTTGGTTCGGACATCCAAGCTTTCTACATTACTACTTTTCTTTAGTGAAGCCATGAAATGAACATTTAATTGATTGGTTGGTATTTTGAGTATGGCGATACATGGACCTGACTAATGTGAGCCTCCCGAGTCGGGTGATACTCGAAACTTACTAATGTTGCAATGAGCTTACATGGATTATATGCCAACCATTCAGTTTACTTATTCTTGTATATAGTGATATTGCAAACACTTTTTGCGCTCCGATGGTGAAGGATAGGATATGTCCACTTGAAATCTTGACCTCATGTTAGTACTTTGTTCTTTCAAAATTGCACTTGCATTTGTGGATTGATCGATATTATGCTGGAGTTGCGATTGTGCACCACTGCGACACCTCACTCACCTGTCATGTTTCACCAATGCGATTTGTCACATTGTTGTATTCATTTTGCAACAGTTGGCTTTAGCTAATTCACCTGAGATCATCTAGGTGTGGTCTGAATTCCGTCGGTACTCCATGATGACAGCACTGTGTTTACATCTCTATTCAGTGGCACAGTTAATGAAATGGGAAGAGACCAGTGTTTCAGCTGCAAAAAAGAAAACCACATTCAAGGCTTGGTGGGATCCAGTTATAGATTTGGATTGCCTCTACATACATATTGATTTGAGCTAGTGAAAGTATGGTCGTTCTGCCGAGTCTTTTGTGGAACCTATTGAAAGGAAAGCTTGATCAAGCTGGTCACCCCCTTATACCTCTTAAATAATACTTTTGAAACAAGAGTCTGAAGAATTATTCATAAATGAAACACGGCTTTAGGAGCTAACCACTTCACTGAAGTTTTCTGTGGTGGATACTGTATAGTATACAAATAACATCCTATTAAACTATTTACATAGTATGGTGCTATGTAAAGATGGACGAGTGAAACCACAAACCGGAAGCTTGACCTGGTCGATGACTAGTTTTGTTTCAGTTACTATGGCTAATCAATGGCATTACAGATCTTATTGTTTGCTGTTTTAACTTTTGTTATAGTTTCATATTCAATATCCTAAATTCTGTTTAGCTTGCATGAAATTCTTTTCCTTGCCTACAATCTTCTCTAGTGACTTCAAGTTCTGCCATTACGGAATTTATCAAGTCATCATGTCCAACGTAAACATTGCCTTAATAAATGAATTTGAAGTCAAACCTTAAATCTGTATTTACTTCAAGTATTTCAGTAAAGCTCAGTTGAATTGCACGAGAAGCATATGTTATATTTGACTCACTACACCTATATTCATATTTTTTAGGTGAACAGTTGCACTGGCAAAATGGGGAAGTCTGTTGCTGAAGCAGCTGTCTCTGCTGGTCTTCAGTTAGTTCCTGTGTCATTCAGTGCAGTGGAGGTTCCTGATGGAAAGCTCAACATTTGTGACAGAGATATTCATATTCATGATCCATCTGAAAGTGAACGTATTCTTTGTTCCATTGTTAAAGACTACCCGGATATGATAGTTGTTGACTACACTGTTCCTGACGCTGTTAATGGTAAGCATAGTAGTGATTTCTATCAGACAGTTAAATGTTTTCACAATGCTGTAAACAATATTTATATTCCATTCGCACTATTGTGAGTTCTTATAGATAATCCCTTCCTATTGGACAAAAATTCTTGGTTACTTAAATTGAACATTTCCTATCTCTTTTGGAGGTTGAGTTACTTTCTTATACATACAAGGGAACATATTCAAATTATCCCCAGATATTGTCAATACTTTCCAGAACATCGAGAACAATATCCAGATGTCTTATTAGTTTCTGGTCACACGTTTATTATTTGCCACTGTATAAAAGAAACACGAATACCGAGTTTAGAGTACAAACATTTTAATTAAGAAATATGTACTAGTATTATTTTATCAGAAATAGATTGGGAGACAACATAACACGATCACTGATAGTGCTGTCTGCTGTGGTGCTGCCTATTTAAATGCACGACCTCTCTGGGAAAATAGATAATATGTTAGAAGGCGCGACAACCTGCTATTGTTAGGTGTAAATGGTGTCACCGGATATGTCATGAAAAATAGTTTCAAAATATATGGTTTTATTTTTAGTAACATATGCATACCAAAGTGATGGTCAAAATTGCACATTACTGGCCATTATCTAAAACGGCGTCATTTACCAACAAAGAGGTTATTTATTTATTTATGATTAGGCAAGCAAGTTGTCTGCAATTCTGCATAATGCTTTGATGTTCTTTGTTTGTACATTATTTACTCAATATTCTTGCTGCTATTGATGTTAACTTGGTATGCAGCCAATGCTGAACTTTACTGCAAACTTGGCTTGCCATTTGTAATGGGCACAACGGGTGGAGATAGGCAACTGTTGAACAAAACTGTGCAGGATGCGAATGTTTATGCCGTGATATCCCCACAAATGGGCAAGCAGGTATTATTATTTTCATCACTTGGTCAATATGCATGATCGTTCCCTTTTAACACTGTAACTTCTTATTAGGTTGTTGCTTTTCTCGCTGCCATGGAAATCATGGCAGAGAAATTCCCTGGTGCATTTGCAGGTTACAAACTAGAGGTATACTTTGATCTTTACGATGAAACCTTTTATATTATTTATTTGAACAAAGTTTTGGTGCTGCACTTGACTGCTACGACTTGTGTTCATTATGGGCTCAGTGAATTACCTGTAATAATACGCAGAATTATTCTTGTAACTTGAAAAGTTGAAGTTAGTTAGATTATTATTAAATACCCATGCGATAGTGCAGAGGTTAAGTTGACGTACCAACTGCTTGTTGGGTGTTCTCTCTTCCCCATGTTCTCTCTACCAAGTGAAGAAAACACGGGACTAGCACTACAGAGGAGCACACCAGTTTCAGGCAACAAATGCCTTCCTTTTCTATTAGCTTTTGTAGCAACGAATGCTACACCACACAGGCAACGAATGCCTACAAGCTTGGCAACCTATGCCTACTGTGCAGCAACAAATGCTACACTACAGCAACAAATGCTGGCAAACCTTAGCAACCTATGCTTGCCCTCAGCAACCTATGCTAGGACATTGGCTTGCTCTTCTTGCTTCCCTCCATATAGGGTGCCTCTCCTTTATATAGAGGGTTCAAGGTCGGTGCTACCGCATTCTAGAGGCTTCTACTGCTTTCTACTGCTGCCCTATCTTACAGCCTAAGAATTACATATAAATAGTACTCTAGAACATACTAGCACCCACTACTTAACTCAGACAGCTGCAAACATATTGCAGCATGCCTATCTACTCAGGACACAACTCATGTGCCCTATCCACACCACAACCAGCACACAACCTATGTGTGCAGTTTACACTATAGTCTGCTCACAACATATGTGTGCAGTTTACACTATGACAAGATTGCATCAGGCCAACAATCACCCCCCTAATCTTGTCATCTTCAATCATCATCGCAGCAGTGCTGGATGTTCATCCGCCGATGCGAACACGCTTCTTCTTTCCTTTGGTTGCAGCACTCGGACGAGTAGTGACCACGGACGCCACAGTTGTAGCACTTCCCCTTCTTCTTCCCAGCCTTGCGTCCACTACGCACACTGGTGTCGGAGTCGTTGCTATTGTCCTCGTCGTTGTGGCAGCCGATGTGGCAGCCGGCATGACCGCGGACAGCACCACGATCACCGTTCCTCGGTTGATCACTGTCATTGGATGACACACATCCAGCTTCCATGGGACCGACACACAGTCCTTCTTGGTCCTCGAATCTTGAGGCTCTGATACCAATTGTTGGAAGCTAAATCATTTAGCTCCCTTCTAATAAGGTTGTGCTTCACACACACTAACACATATGCATATATGACAGACACATATATGCTCTATATTTCATAGATATGCTTGAGGCTACATCTTGGCTTACAATCTTTCCAACTTACTTGCTTAGTTACATGGGAGGGGTGGTACCCCTATTTATACTTGTACATGACCCCTAAGATTGTTGCCATGTGGCACAATCCAAACCCTACACCATACTTCTAGAATACTCTACAAACTCTAGATATCTCATACTACTAGAAAATATCTACCGGCTTCTACTAGCTTCTACTGCCTTCTACAGTAGTGAAAACCCCACTAGGTGGTAGATATTTCTAGAATGCACAGGATTATTCCAACACTGCTAAAATATGTAGAAGCTAATGCAGTGGAAAAGATATGAAAAACCATTCTAATATAACTGGAGCTATCATCTGACATGCCACGGTAATAAGGATGGGAAGTAGCTAACTAGCTACTGGTGGAAATTTGGAACAAGGAGCAGGGGTATCTTTTATTAATGGGAAACACGTTTTGATATCCAGCGTGTTAATGAATTTATCTCTTGAAGCAAAGTATGTCGCCGTTGTATGTTGTACCACCTTCGGTCTTTCTACCCAGTATCTACACGTGGCTTAGGTTCTTGCTTAGTTGCTTCATCTAAAATGGTTAGCCACACAGGTGAAGCCAGAACCGTAAGCTTGCGAGATGCAAATGTACATAGACACAACTTTAGAGCTATTCTTCACATTTTTTACCAAATTTTCAACAACTGTCCAGTTAGCTTTTATCCAAATATGCAATTGAGCACCAAGCCACCAACAACTCAGGAGAGCATACATCAGCATAAGCAGAACTAAACGTTGTCTCTTTTTTCTAACTTGGCTTAGCTACCAAAGTGAGTGGTCAATCTTGTTCACATATATACCTGTTTCTCCTCTGCTTTATAACTTTTTTATTTTGTCCGTACAATGCAAAATCAGTGCTCAATCTGTTGTAAGTTTTAATTTTGAAGCCAACAAAAGTCAGTCTTGTGGTCCGAGATTGTGTTGCGGTAGTGGTTAAACCCCTAGCAACGCGACCGATGGGTTAGGTTCCCTCATGTTTAGCACTCTAATTCAAGTTGAACTTAACATCGATTTTTCAACCACTTCTCTATATATACATATATATATGTTCCCTCATCTTTAATTCTCCAAGCAAGTTCCCTCGTGTCTCTATATTGACGGCTGTTCATTAAACTTCGGACCATCACCTGTTAGATTTTGAAGTTGAAATGAGAACTAATACTTATCTGTGGTTCATTTTGGCATGAACGACTCTTACAGTATGTGAATCGGTGATGACGGTCCGTTCATCATCGGCCATCACCTGTTGAGGGCACAAAGAGTTGAATGAGAACTACTCCCTCCGTTTTTTAATATAAGATGTTTTAGGTGGTACACATGTTGTCTATATCCACACTAAAATGAGTGAACATACACACAAAAATGTGTCCACATACATTTGTGTGCATGTGCATGTGGACAAAAGCTAAAACATCTTATATTAAAAACAGAGGGAGTAATATTTTTCTGCGGTTCGATTTGCCACAAACAATAATATAATGTTCTTAAACATGTAGGGTTTTTATTTATACTTGTAGCAACAGACGCATGTTGTGATAATAGTATACTATAACATACAGAAAGAGTTTCTACAAACTAGAATATAGGACACTGTTCTTTTAATACAAAATGTCCTGCATGATGGTTTAATATGTTCAGCCAATAAGTATAACTTATATGATTAGAGCTTTACTTATTTGCCTCCATATACTGATGTTTTTTTTTTCAGAATGCCTATTCAGATTTTTTTTCTTTCATATAATTCCTGCCACACGTTGCTTCTTTTGAATAATCAAATTAACACACTTCTATAGGTCATGGAGTCTCATCAAGCGACAAAATTGGATGTTTCTGGCACTGCCAAAGCTGTAATCTCTTGCTTTCAGAAGCTGGGTGTTTCATTCGACATGAACGAGGTACCATAAAAAACTTTAAAGAGAACTTACAAAGTCATCAAACCATCATTCTGAATTTTTTTCTCAGGAAGCTTTATAAACTTGGACTTAATAGATTTATGACTAATTTTGAAAGGTAGTCATTTGTGATTTATAAAATAGTTTTTAAATTTATGTACACATCGTCAAGTGCCATTTCAAGAGTGATCTGGTTGGACATTTGATATAATTTACTAGTTATCGGTCCCAGTGTCCCAGCTGGAACTTTACACTATGTAATGCAAATTTCAATCATGGATTATTCATATTTGCGACCTGCCTAAGGATTTGGTGCTTTATGTAGACTTCATGTCTTCCAAGTGGCAAGCTTGAAAGTATCTTGTTTGATTTGATTTTATCCATTATATTTATCTATCAGCTTGAGGTTTACCATGATCTGTCTCTCCTGTGTCAGGCCATGATTGGCATAGCTTCTCAATTGTAGTTTTCGTCCAGTACTGAAAGCAGTTGTGCACTTGTGACTTCTTTTTCTAATGGGCCGTCTCAACTTACGTGGAGCAAGGTCCTGCTTTTTGGTATGGTTTTCTCACACTGGTTTGCTGTCGTTCATGTAGGTAAACTTGGTTAGGGATCCCGAAGAGCAGGTTGCCATTGTTGGTGTTCCAGAAGAACATCTCGCAGGGCACGCATTTCACAATTACCATCTCACTTCACCCGATGAGACGTAAGCTCTCTTCCTTTCAGAAGACGCTAGATTCTGTTTTGACTTTGGGAGGGCCTTGGCTAGTTTGATGAACCGAGTTATCTACCCTTGTTGTTGCAGAGTGTCATTTGAGTTCCAGCACAATGTATGTGGTCGTTCGATATACGCGGAGGGAACTGTGGATGCTGCTATGTTTCTCCATAAAAAGGTCAGGATTGTTAATATCGTGATTGCTTCAGGAAAAATGTTTAGTGATTTGCTCAAGGGAGACTGATGTTGACTGCTTTGTTTTGCTACTGCAGATACAGGATGGGGCGAAGAAGAAACTATACGATATGATCGATGTCCTGAGTGAGGGCAACATGAGATGAACAGTTGTATTGTAGGGTTAGTGGAGTACCCAGTGATTGTGTCGTATAAACACTTGTTTTGCAGCAAAATTAATTAGGTCACTGCTGAGTTGTAGCAATTTTGGGATGTAATTGAATTTTAGGTTCGTTCAAGTACTAGTTGCTAACTCCTTATTTGTGGGCGAAAAAGAGTCATTTGGACAAAGTAAACGGATCTTTACTTGGGCTTCTTTCTTATGTTTGAATTAACTGCTTTTGTGGCACGAATAATGGAAGGCGAACACACCTGTTTTTTGGCTTATCAGGTATAGATAGTACATCTCCAGATTTAGAAATAGCTTCATAATTACAGGTTGTTTAATTTTGTACAACATAATAAAGATAGAACGTTCAGCTTAGAGGAGTGTGAGGCGAGAACCCTTGGAGCTAGGCTTGCAAGTGGCGTTCCGCAGAAGCCCACTAAATCATGGAGTAGCACAAACAGAACCAATAGCAAGAAAATCCTACAACTAACCTGTTGGATACTAAATAGGGAGCGGGGTGGATTGGGTCAGGTGCCGCTTTGCATCCCTACTTGGAGCTGCCATAATCTGATTGCGAGTTCCAGAAGGTTTTTTTTTTTCGAATCACACAACACTTTATATATCAGGATTGATAACCATAGGGATACAAGAAAGAAAAATCCATCTTCCTGGTGTGCTTCAATATTTGATGCCCGTCCCTCAAACACCAGATCGCACGAAAGAAAAGTTCATCTTCCTGGTGTTGATCTCCTTAATGATGGCGCTATAAACACCCTCCGAACGTGCTGTTTTGCATACGAGGGAATATGAACGTGCTGTTGCTAATTTCAAATACATTAAGGTACTTCAGTAATTTGACATACAGCCGTGTCTACCTGTGAACCGGGTCCTTCACTGCCTGAACCAACAAAGAATGCATTGCCACTTAGACGTTTACACCAGAAATGTATTTTTCACACATATTATTCAGATAATACTCTGTAAGATTGTTTGTTAAGTCAATAGGATGATCACTTTGAAAAATAGCCATCTCGAAAAAGGGCTAGAAGTCCCAGCAAATCATAACGGAGTTCTTCAGAAATGTCAATCTTCTCAGAGTTGGCAATGTAGTCTCCCTTGAGCAACTCACGTGCAATAATAGACTCCTTCTTCATGCCCTTCAAAACACCATTTTGCAATTGGTGAAAAAGAAGCTCGCAACCATCAAAGCAAGAATTAACACCGCAGATTAGGAAAACCACACTCATTTGATTAGAATCATAGAATAGACGTACCAACATGGAAGCTATGACTTGGTCAGTATTGCTCCCTTTGTAGGTGGTGAAGATATCCAAGGCATGCTTCTGGACATCATAACAAAAGTCTGATTTCCATTTCCACGCTTTAGCCATAGACTCATCATCCTCCAGAGTGCAACTTGTCAACCACTCAGACATCAACTCAGCCTCCCTGGCGATGCACTTGAAACGAAACAGTCAAAACTATTTAATGAGCAATAAGCAACTAAATCTATAATTGGAGCACGAAACACCACTGTTTGTTTTGGCCTGTATTTTGCAGGCATTTACCGTAAAGCAAGCAGCTGCAAGCGCGGAATCACACTCTGAATTGATGACAGTTGTTGCTTTCTCACTGATCTCGGTGCTCAGTCCATCATAGGCATGAGTGATATGGATAGACTTGAACTTGTTGTCAATGATATTGCTCAACCTCTTCTCTTCCATGAGACACTTCATAACAGTCAGTGAGAACAAGTTAATTAGCAAAGCAATCAATCAAATAACATAGTTTGATATGGTACATACCCTCTTGGCTGCAGTGCATGCAGAAGTATAGTCAGGGTTTTGTCGGACATACTTTTTGAGGTAGCCAAGATAATCTTTGAAGAAAACAAAACCACTCCTCCATGGCAACAGCCTGTCCCAGCTCCATGCGACGAGCATAAGATCTTGATACGAAAAAAAGACTAGTCAGATGGTCGGATCCAACAGTAACATCGTCACAGAAAGTCACAATATGGGCACAAAAGATGCCCAAAAGTTATACAGCAAATGGATAAAATCCACGTAGGTAGGTACGTACCTTCGTGGAGGATGATATCCAACGGCGGCACTGTCTGGGCCTCATCGGGTTCCCTGTTGGATTCCCTGTACATAACCAAATTCTCCATAGTTTTACGTCTGCGACACTGGTGAATGGGTCTAGCGTTGACCATGGTACATTCGACGATATCCACGGTTTCTTCCATCGCCTTCTCGGGATCTAGGGTTTTGCTCATTGGATGGGCTGCGGTGAAGGTTTTTAGAAAAGGCGCTGACTAGGTTTGGGTAGAACCGGGCCGAAGACGGCGGACGAGGAGAGGCGCGGCAAATTCTAGGTCTTCTGATTTGAGATCGGCGATGGGTTTGGGTAGGGCAAAGTCGAACGGTCATCTCACTGAGAGGCGGAAGTGAAGGAGGAATCGGTCATGGATAATGCGACCTGCAGTGAGCTCAGTTCGGTGTGAACCAGCTTTAGCGACTTACTATTATCTTTGAATTTGACACGGCGAATTTATAGCAAAGGTCCAAGAGGATAAACGTACTTACAGTAAAAGCTGGAGGTGCTACGGAGAGATGGAAGATGGACGAATGTGCCTGGAAGGTAGGCTTTTATGAAATTCGAATAGGGTGTAATTTAGCAGCGCATGCTTTAGCTCTGTTAATTAGCTAGACTGAATGCTTCTAGCTCTTTTTGGCTAGCTGCTGATGCACCGTAGATTCATGTAACTGCCAATGTACTAGTTTGTTCATTTCAGTACTATGCAAATGCTTGCTATGTTGTGGAATGATTCTATAGAGACACGATGACAATGGACCCAAACAGCTTAGCGGTTCAAGTAAATATAGAAGTAGAAGACTTCCCAATGTGCTACCTGTTTGTATTATTTGCGGCATGGAAGAAGAAATTGGGTATCATGCTACCATGAGCTGTACAAAAGCAAAGGCACTTAGGCAAGGGCTTTCTAATATTTGGGAACTCCCACATGAATCTGATCTTGTTTTTACAGGGATTAATTGGGTTCTTGTTTTGCTGGACAAGCTGAGCCAAGATATGAGAGATAAAATGATGTTTATTAGGTGGAGGTCATGGCACCATAGAAACAATGTTATTTTTTATGATGGTAAAGCTTCTATCCAAAATTCTATCAGCTTCCTACAGAAATATTTAGTTACTCTACAGAATTTGAAGAATGGTAAAATCATGGTGGATAGAAAAGGAAAAGGAAAAATAGACCAATCTGAAAACATACAGGATACGACCCTGCTAGGAGGGCGAGACATACAAAAATCCTGGGAGAAACCTCCGGATGGTTGGATTAAATGTAATGTTGACACAAGCTTTGTAAAGGAGGAGAAGAAAGGTGCTTGGGGAGCGGTTATTCGTGACCATGATGGCAATATTCTCCTATCAGCATGGGATGCTATCTCTCACTGTCAATTGCTTGTCTAGAAGGTCTGAAATTTGTACTTGCAAACTTTACCTCTAGTGTTACCATTGAAACAGACTGTGCTTCCATACTGGAGTCATTTTGAGAAGACTACCTCACTTCCTTCACCGTTCTGAAGTTTGTCTCATTGCGAAGGAGTTCAACTTACTAAAGCCTCCGGATCGACAAATCGTTATAGCCAAAATCAATAGAAAGTTTAATAGTGTTGCACACGGGCTGTGCCAGATGAGTCGTAGTGTGTTGTGTGGTGGGGTTCTACAAGGTGCGGTGCCAACCTGCGTGTCGAAAGCGGCATTGGATGATTGTATTACAAACACTTTGTTTTCTGATTAATATACAACACATTTTCAAAAAAAAAAAGAGATGAAAATGGACCCAAAGGTTGATTGCAATGCAGGCAAAGGTCGGGTACACCCAACCCGCCAAGCTTAGCAGACGAACACCATGGACGAGTTGACATTGCAGTGGCCTCCATTAGCACCTGCTCTACCCATCCAAAGGAAACACCGAAGGCATCTGAAAGTCAACCGATTCAATATGAATGCACTGTTAAAAAATTCCTATTTTCAAATACATGAAGGTACTTCAGTAATTTCAGAATCCTCCTCTACATTTCAAATACCTGGGCCTGCCTGTGAACCGGGTCCTTCACTGCCTGAACCAACAAACAATGCATGCCACTTAGGACGTTTACACCAGAAATGTAAATTTCCACACATATTATATAAATCATAATCTGTAAGATTGTTTGTTAAGTCAATAGGATCATCATTCTGAAGGACTGCTATCTCGAAAAAAGGCCAAATGGTCCAGCAAATCCCAACGGAGTTCTTCAGAAATGTCAAGTTTCACATGGTTGTCAATGCAGTCTCCCTTGAGCAACTCACGTGCAATATTAGCCTCCTTTTTCATGCCCTTCAAAACATCACTTTTGCAATTGGTGAGAAAGAAGTTCATAGCCATCAAAGCATGAATACTGCAGATTAAGAAAACAACACTGATGGGTAGAAGCATAGACATACCAACAGGGAAGCTATGACTTGGTCAGTATTGTTCCCTTTGTACGTGGTGAGGATATCCAAGGCATGCTTCTGGACGTCATAACCAAAGTCTGATTTCCATTTCCACGCTTCAGCCATAGAATCATCATCATCCTTCAGAGTGCGACTTGTCAGCCACTCAGACATCAACTCAGCCTCCTCCGCGATGCACTTGAAACCAAAACAATCATTTCTCAATTGGTGAATATCATTTTGAAATGAACAGTAAGCAACTAAAACTACAATTGGAGTAGGAAACACCACCGTCTGTTTGGCTTGTATTTTGAAGACATTTACCGTAAAGCAAGTAGCGGCAAGAGCAGAATCACACGCTGAATTGATGGCACTAGTTGCTTTCTCACTGATCTCGGTGCTCAGTCCATCATAGACATGAGTCATATGGACAGACTTCAACTCAATGATATGGCTCAACCTATTCTCTTCCGCGAGACACTTCATAACAGTTAGTGAAAACAAGTTAATTAGCAAAGCAATCATCAATGAAGTAACAAAATTTGATTTGGTAGAGGAAGTGTAGGTACTTACCTTCTTGGCTGCAGCGCATGCAGAAGTATTGTCAGGATTTTGGCGGAGATACTTTTTGAGGTACCCAAGATAGTCCTCGAAGAATACATAACCAGTCTTCCATGGCAACAGCCTGTCCCAACTCCATGCGACGAGCATAAGATCTTGATACAAAAAAAAACTAATCAGTTTGTCAAATCCAACAGACAACAGTAACGTAAGGATGTAACAGAAAGTCACAATATGGGGCGGGATCGGAGGAAATGCAGCATGGGCACACTCAGAAAAAGATGCCCAAAAGTTATACAGCAAACAAGACATGGATGTTTTTTACGGATTGACAGTCTCCAGGTAGAATCCATGAATACATAATCAGGTAGATCGCAATCCCCAAGAAGAATAGAACATATAAAATCCACGTACTACCTTCGTGGAGGATAATATCCAAGCAGGGCACTCTCTTGGCATCGTCTGGTTCTCTGTTGTATACCAAGTGTTTTTTTTTTTGCAGGGTATACCAAGTGCTTAACTAACTGAACCATGGTTTCACGTCTGTGATGTTATTTTGTGGTGATCCAAATTCGTATATACTGATAAAGGCAAACTTGTGACGAGGATAGCGAAGCGGTACGGTAAGAGTTCTACTCGACTTGGAGGTCACGTTACCGACCTAGATTAGGTCAGGGCACCTATAAATACATCTTGTAAGCCGCTGTCATGGGATAAGTCGTATGTTGCAAATCCCCGGCGTTTGTAACCTCACCCGATATAATGAAGTATTTCTAGCTGGCGCCGTGGTTTTTTTTCTCCTCCTTTGTTAGAGGGGTTTTTCACGTTAAATCTCGTGTCCCCGTTGGTTGATCTTTCCGCTACTTCATCGTTTTCTTTGCTATCGTTTATAACATGTGACACTGGTGAATGGGTCTAGTGCCGAGCTTGCTACATTCGACGGCATCTAGGGTTTCTTCCATCGCCTCATCGGGATCTAGGGTATCTTCCATCGCCTCCTGGGTATCTAGGGTTTCTTACATCGCCTTCTCAGGATCCAGGGTCTTGTTCATTGGATGGGCTGCGGTGAGGGTTATTAGAAGAAGCGCCGACGAGGTTTGGGTAGAACCGGCCGGGGCCGGAGACGGCGGACGAGGAGATGCGCGACAACGGTTATCAATCGAATAATGGGGTAGTTCATTTTTTTTTTGAGAATTAATACGGGGTAGTTCATGGGCTGGCCTGTCACTACACCAAGAAGCCCAGCAGCCCACCCGCAAGGACACTACAGGAGGAGCAACCATTCCAAGGGCACGTTTGGTTTTGGCCTGCACCCGCCCCACCAAATTTCTGCCCTCTCCAAAATTTTGGCGAAAGAATCTTGCGCCACCGATTTAACCACGATTGACGAGAAAATGAACCGCATCGTTTAGGGTGGGATGGGCTAGCCAACTTTTTGGGATCCAACCAAACAGCAGCCGCAGCGACATGGGTATGCCAATTTTTTGGTAAGGCAAGTGTTGGCTGCAAACCAAACGTACCCTTCCCTCGCTGAAATTATAACACCACTCTCGCCACAAAGCATGATTGAAAAACTTCTCTCCTGCATTTCTGATTTACATCTGGAGTATAACCACCTCTCAATCTAATACTCCCTCTGGTCCAAAACAAAGTGTCGTGGATTGTGCTACCGAGTTGTGCTTTGTATGTTCTTTCCCAACGATAGAAATAACGGACCGGATGGAGTACTTGATATAATACACAAGTCATAAGCAGGACCCTCTCGGGACTTCAAAATAAAATGTAAATGTGCTACCGGGCAAAAGGTGAAAATCCACAAAATTAACCCTTTTGGCAAACTTCAGCAAAAGAAACCCTAATTCCAAAAAAATTAAATCTAACCATTTTTTGTCGCCCTAGTCCGGGGCGCTACCGTTCTGCCAGCGTGGCACTGCGGTCCCATAGGCCCGAAGTGTAACGCCATGGCATGGGGCGCTACACTTCGCGTATGTTACTGATGCGCGGCCACCCGCCCGCAGCCCAACCCCATTCAAAGCTTCGTTCTTTCTCTATTTCCTCTGATGGCCGGTGGCGCCCTCTCTCCCCCTGCTAATTATCCACCAAATCCGGCCAGATTTGAAGGGGAACTTTGTGGATTTTGTCCCCAACTCCTTTCCGCAAGGTATTCTCCTCCTCTCCCCTCAATTTCATCCATAAAAGGTGTCACATTTTCTCTATTTTTATCCGGGCTACTAACATCATGTTGGGAGGCACACCGGTTCATGTCAAATTGCAACCGAGTATCAAACCTCTTAGTCGCAAATAACTCGGGAGCCTTGTCTTGAGATACCACCACCGTCTCCTTGTATGCGCTCCAGCACGACTCAAAGTTGAGAGGCCCTGTCTTCCAACGAGAGTGCATTGCGAACCCAACATTATGCCTTCCCTCCAAAGAAATTACATCATTTGGGTCCATCCAATTCAATCCAATCCACAGTTTTTCCACAACCTCGGCATAGTTAGGACTACAGTCAAACACCACCACTTTCTTTTCTGAGTCATGCTCGACATTGCCTTTCAAAAATGCATCCTTATCCACATGATGAAAACTAAACATTCTCTATATCTAAAAATAAGAATTTCACCAACACAAATGCATCAAGTGATACACAAATTGCACTTAGCTAGCATTTGAAACAAATACAATAACAAAATCTAGCTCATTACCTACTAACCCTAACTAAATCTAGCCCATTAACTACATCAAGCAAAAACCCTAACTCTAACCTAAGGGTAAGCTCAAATTTTCATAGCCATCATAGACATTCCCATTGACCAATATACTCATGAAAAATCACACATTTTCCCTCATATGCAATTTCTAGTGCTTCCAAGATCTACACAAATGGCACCAAATTGCAAGATTTTAATTGGACAAAAACATGGAAGATGGGGCAGATAACCTCTCTCCCCGCATGGGAGCCGAAATCCACGAAGAATCAGACCAAAATGGAGGGGTTCAAATTGTGAGGGGGTGAGTTGGGGCGAGAGAAGGGGGCGGGGTCAGAAGTTGATGAATAAGTGGCTGGGTCGCGGGGTGGGCAGCCACCTCACGGTCCCAACCACTTATCAGTTCTCAGGGGTACAGCGCCCAGGTACGAGGCGCTACCCTACAGAACATAGCTCCCTGCTCCACGGCGCTACAGTAAGACTTGGCGAAATTTTGAGACTTCGCTGCCTACATGCTCTCTGGTCTCGGGTTTCAAAATCTCAAAGTGTAGCGCCCCAAACCCGGCAATATACATCGCTCCTTTGGGCCCCACCGTGCCACGCTGGTAGGAGTGTAGCGCCCCACAGCAGGGTGCTATCACGCAGAGTGTAGCGCCACTTTATTGGGCGCGACAAAAAAGGGTTATTTTCGAAATAGGTTCATTTTGTGCTAAAGTTTTGTCTTAAGGTCAATTTGTGATAATCCACGGACGAAAGGAGCATCAACTCATTCAACTCTACACATCATGATAACATCATCAAACATCACACAGATGCACGCGCGAGAAGATTCCATGGCATGGAGCCCACCACGTGCTAAGAGGGCGCTCCGCACGTGCTCGTCCGATAGTTCATGAAATAAAATAATACTAGTGTACCCATGTACACATTATAACTTGAAATAGTATAAGAATATTATATTGCTTTATTCATGGCATGCTACCGTTTAGATGAAAAAAGTATCATAGAGGCACTCCACGTTAAATATTTGACGATTATATTTACGTATTTAATTTGTATACCACAAAAAGGTCCTATGATAATACATAAACAATGTATTCCCTTGTAGAACTCTGTAATAATACAATGTATATTGACTAATGCATTATATTGATGAGGAGGTCGTAACATCAATAAATGTTTTCTTTTCAAAAATAAAATGCTAAGTAAATTCAATGCTGATAAAACCTCTCGAAGCCTCTGACCTACCTGAGGACAAGTTCATAACCAAGAGACTTTAGCTCTGGACCTACTTAAGGACCAACAAGTTCATGTCACCGCCTATCTCTGGATCCTTTATAGTGAGCAAGGATTACCTAAGTAAACAATGAATAGCTTATTTCTCATTTTGCTCTTCTATCTTAGATTTGTCCAATACCATTACTTCCTACGTTATTTGTCGTATCTTTGTTCACTAGAGATTTGACTATAGTATATGTAGGCATAGAAGGCATCAGGAATTACCAATGAAGTGTGAGTGCAAAAGTTGGTCTCGTGTGTTTAGGTGCACAAGGTGCACATGTGTTGTGTACCGGATTGAGTTGCCGTGTCACAGCTTGTCTGGACATTCATGTGTGTGCATGTCATGGGTTGCTTTGGACTCAGTCTCCAGGTCTTGAATTCATGCGTTTGTGTAGCGCTGAGTTGTTGCATCCATCTTGGTGTTCCCCGTGGTGATCTTGCAGGGGGTGCAGCGAAAAACAAGCCGCCGCTTGAGAAGCAGCAGTCCATCTTGTCATCGCCATCGCACTAGCGAGCGGATGCCACCAACCAAAAATTCAGGCTCAAGTTCAAGAACAAGAAGGGCTGAAGGAAAAGTTATAATTGTGCTAACTTTGGATGATATCTTTTCATACAAATATGTAATAAAAATATGAGGAAAAATACGAGTCTAGTACAAAATAATAAAAATAACTACTCCCTCCGCACCAAAATATAAAGTGTTTTAGATATTTTAATATGGACCAGATACGGACTAGAATGAGTTAATCTACACCAAAACGTGTCTATATACATTAGTTTTAGGAGAAAGATAAAACAACTCATGTTTGGGAACAGGGGGTAGTATCTTATAAGCAGGAAGCCTTCCCTTTGGGAAGATCAGGAATGAAAAGTAAAATGAAAGCACTCTGCACTCACGATCTAAACTCTGCAATGAGGAACTGAATGTGAATGTTGCACACCTGCACTGCTGCTGTCACGGTCTGCCTGCTGCTACGGTACTGCAGCGCTGACGAGTGACGACGTTTCCTGTCGGAATATGGATGCGCCACCGCGCTGCCGCGAGTGGAGCTGTTGCTATGTGCCTCTGTGGCGGGGGAATCAGGAGGCGGGCAGGCCGGCGGCAGTTGAACTGCGGGAATCGAACAACCCACAGGTTGTGTGCCCTGAGTGCTGGAGAGGGGCGACTAGCGTTGTGGCGGCACAAGCACACGGTGACTCGAGCGGAGAAGTGTTCTTTCTCCTTCTCGCCTTGGAGTAATCACGCCATGGTCGGCTTGCCGGGAAGTATAGATCGGGATAAGGATAGCCTGACGCTAACATTCCAAATATTTGCTCCGATAAATGTCAAGTTTTAAACCAATGTTAATTTAAAACTGCTACACTTGTCATGTCGGCTCAGAGAACCACTAATATTCTCTCTTCTATAAAAAAGCTAGGAAATTCATCGTTTATCAAAAATGATGAATAAACCTCTTAGTAACGTCTGACCTACCTCAGGATCAAGTTCATAACTAAAAGATTCTTATCTCCTGGCCTACCAGATGACATGTACGACTTCCGCCTCTGCCTACCGCTCAAGTGCTCTATAAAAGCAGCAAGGCTTACTCATGCAAAAGATGAATTACGTTTTTTTTAGATAAAGAGTGTATATTAATATCGCGGAGATACAAATTACACCCAGCCTCTACAATAACGCAACAACCAAAACTGTTACGGATACACACAGCCGAAAGACAATAAGAAGAAGAAATAAAAAGAAAAGTCCCGCTACAGAGTTACAGTCCTTGCAGCAGCCGCACAACCACCACCAAAACAACACCTGGCGTCCAATTCTTCAAAAGCACCGCCTTCAACAAGAACAGTGCCAGGCACAACCAATTAAGGCCAGACCTTGGGTTTTCACCCTAAAGATAGTCCTCGCTCTCAAAACAATGTCTTCAGCAAGACCACTGTCAGGCACAACCAATTAAGGCCAGACCTTGGATTTTCACCCTGAAAGGTAGGACTTTGGACTTCACGTATGTTGTCGCCCCCACTTACATGCCGCTGCTCCAAGTCACGAGACACCAAGCCAATTCCTCATCGGCAGAAAGATTCGAACCACCATTGCTAGTTCTCAGATCACGACTTACATGACATTCTCCACCAGCACCATGGAACGAGGACATGTCCCATGATATTAACAGCCAGCAGAGCTTCAAAGCGCTCCCTCTGAAACCAAACGGTCAGAGTAAAACATGGGAGCGCACGACCGAATCCCACCCGATCCAGCAATCTCCAGACATGAATCGCCCAGTGGAGTTCGCCGGCGGAGCCTTCCGGAACACGCCACGGTAGCCAGATCGTCGGAGACAGCATCCGGCAAGTCTTCATCTTGATGCAAGGAGGAACCCTAGGACCGCCACCATTATTCGCGCGAGACCGGCAGACCCCCACGCCGCCAGTCGCCTCCATGCCGGAGTGGACCGAGAGGAAGGAAGCAGTCCAAGCGCAAGGCTGCAGGTACCGACGATCCGAGGAGCCGCCGGACCACACCGCCCCGGCCGTGGCTGAATCCATCTGGTCAAATCGGTCCTCACAGGCGAGATCTCGACCAGACGACCCAGCTTGCCGCCAGGCGCGCCAAAGACGCGCTGAGGGCACACCGCCTCCTCCTCAATGCCACGCCGTAGGAGGGCCTCAAGCACCGGCCTGAATCAGCCGTGCCGCCCTGTGCTGCCACCGGCGATCCACCATCTCCCAAGGATCACCAGCGAGCCGCACCTCGCCATCCCAACCGACGCCCTTGACGCGGAGGGTGCCGCTACCACTGTCGGCGAGGACAGCGGCGGCGGCCAGGGGGCGGGAGGTGAGTGCCGCCTAGGTCTTGGAGGGTGGAGGGCCCTCCGGAGCCGCTCGGGAGGGAGCGACCCGGGAGGGAGTTGGAGGGAGGGAGGGAGGGAGGAAGGTGAGGGGAACTCCGGCGGGAGGGGCCTGGCGGCGGCGGCCGATCTGCTAGAGATGTTCTAATGAAAGATGAATTACGTATTCCCTATTTTACTAAAATCCAATCTCACAGTGCGTGCGTGCGTGTGGTTTTGTGTGTTTATGTCTCTGCATAGAAGCTGAATTTTATGTCGTTGGGCATGGAAGGCACCAGGAACTAAAGATGGACTACAGGCATTACACCATGCACTTAGAGGTTCGTAACATCGATGAACCTCTCTCTCTCTTCTTCTGCTGTCTCGGGTATTCTTTCGCTGCCTCGTCGTTTCGTTAAACACCAAGGAATCATGCTCCGGCTGCCCTATATGCCACACTCTCACACTGTCTTAGGGAACGAGCAATATCTCGAATTATCTTGCTTGGCTTGGATGGAAATGACGAGATTCGGACAGGAAATATTGGTCCAAGTAAGAAAAGGTAGCAAAGAGACACATTATAGTACTGCGGGCCTGGTTGACCTTGCTCAGCTCGTCGTTTTCTCCAGACTAGAAAGCCCCAGATTATCTTGTTGTAGCCCTGTTGGCTCCAGGGTAAGTATACACGGAAATACGGGGGAAAATCGTGAAGTTTTTTGTGTCAACGAGTAGACCGGGATATTAGATGCTAATATGCACCAAAAGACTGCAGAGCATCTAACTAGCTAGCTGTATGGTAAAGATGTCCCTAAAAAAAAAGCTGTATGGTAAAGATCAAATCACAGATGTCACAAGAGTTCACCGGCTGGCCTAGTAGCCTCGATGGCTAGCCGGTAATGCCGGTGGCGACGCTGCAGATCAACCCAGGGGTGCCATCAAGGATGGTTTGGCCCGTTTAGTCTGTGTCCTGAGAGTTAGCTGATGCTACGTAAGCGTGTGTATAAATACATAAAGAGTCTTCCACAACACCCAAATTCATCAAACCAAATGTAGTTCTACGAAGCCGTGTTCTCTCTTTCAGGATGGGACATAAGCTATCAGGCTTTATTTTTCATGCACTTTGGAATAATAATCACATGTTGGTTCGGTTTATCATACTGACTGGTCACTAGTAGAGAACCCACTTCTAGTACCGGTTGTAGATGGCCTTTAGTACCGGCCGCACAACCGGTACTAAAGGGTCGGCACTAAAGGGGTAACCCTTTAGTACCGGCACCTAAATAAAACCGGTACTAAAGGGTCTCCACGTGGGCGCACAGGCGAGCTCGACCCTGAGGACCTTTAGTACCGGTTTGTAATACAAACCGGTACTAAAGGTTCCTGCTTTTTTTGCTTATTTTTTCAGGGGGTTTTGGTTTTTTTTCTTTTCGATTATTTTTCGGGGTTTAGGGTTTCTGTTTTTTTCCTTTTCGCTCATTTTTCAGGGTTTCGGAGGAGATCGCGTATAAAGTACTCACTACACATATAAAGTAGTCATTATACACATACAAAGTACTCTCGTCACATATAAATTTAAGTACTCCTAATTAATTACAATGGAGCCGGTTCCCTTGTAGCATCGACTGCCGGCGGTTCCCTTGTAGCATCGACTGCAGGGGGTGGAGGTGGTCTTTCGTCAAAGTAGAATTCACCGAGTTCATCTATGACATGTGTAAGTAAGAATCCCGCCAATTCCTCCGCAATAGCTTTTACGCGGTTGCGTGGTAGGAGCTGGTTCCGCTTGTTTGACATCTTTAAAAGAAGGAAATAAAATCAGCTATGATCGAAACTAAACACAATTGATGCATGGTGGCAAAATAAAAGTTGTGTATGATGTTCACGTACCTCTCGATTTCTTACACTCTTGACTCTCTCATTGACCTTCGTGTGAATGTACTCGCAAACGTAGTATCCACATAGTTCTGTCCCCTGTGGTTGTCGCAGACACCACTATATATACAAGAATATAATTTAATCAAATAATAATCAAGAGAATGATAATGGTATTAGAAAGATACACGTAGTAGTACTTACGTTGTTAGACTTGAACTCCAGCTTTTCTGGCCATACACCGCGTTCTTCCGCTTTGAACTTTCTGTAAACCCTGTCCGGAAAAGAAAATGAATTGAGTAGTTATTACTTATACTTTTGATATCCGGAAATGAACGAAAGAGGCTGATATAGTGCGATTGAAATTACCTCTTGAGCATTAGACGCACGCTTTTGTATTCATTTTGATCTTTCCTTAGTGAGTCCCAGACTTCAACTTCTCCTTCCTCGAGTCTAATGATTAGCAGAATGTAGTGGAACCTGCGCACGTTTATATACGCAGGTATTCAGAACTTATCGATTACACTTTATATCGGGGAAGCAAAATAGAATGTGTAGAAGACGGTAAAACTCACCCGAAGTTGTAAGGAAATAGTATTTCCTTTTTGGTACTTTGTCGCTTAAAGAACGTTAGCAAAACGTCCTCTGTGTTCACGGGATTTTCATCCACGGTCTTGACATGAACTTTATCCGGGTCAATGAAACCAATGTCCCAGATTCCTCGAGTCTGCATTCACGTATCTTCATTCTGCATAATTAGCGTACAAAAGAATTTTGTGACGATAATTACAAGCAATGAACGAGAGCTTATAACTATAAATAATTAAATTACACGAATAAATTACTTACAGACAATAGCAGCTGATGAGAGATTTGTCGAGAGCACGTTGATTGTACATCTGAAAAAGTTCTCGGAACTCAACATGCACACAATATTCTCGGAAGTAGTGTTGTTCCTTAACCGCCGCCATGAGATAGAATTTCCCTTCTTTTGCGGCGGTCATGTACCAGCGATTCAAATTCCATAACTGTGTTGTTAGCTGGCTCGGATTTTCCACCATAGGCAGCCCGAGTTCAAAATCAAATCGTGGGGCAATCTCCGCCATGGGGTAACCTGAGTCGCCAAGGACAACTTCTCCATGCTCGATTTCCCGAGTTTCAGAAGGTACAATGAGCGGGGCGAGCGATTGTGCTTCTTGTTCTCCGAGCTGGGCAACTCCTTTCCCGCACAATTTCTCTTGCTCATTCTGCGAGGAAAGTACCTTGTCAATACCTCGCTCGTAGTCTGAAATGGGCGGAGGTGGAGGGTCATATAGGTTGTCAACGGTGTGATCTTTTACCTCATTTGGTATAGTCTTCAGAAGTTCCTTTATGGGGTCAAGTCTTGCCTCCACTCTTTCCTTCTTTTTCTGCTCAAAAAAGGCTCTCGACCCTTCACGTAGGCTCTCAGCTATTTCCTGCTGAGTCATCTCAGAAGTTAACTTCTCAGGAGCCTTGACTTCCTTGGGGTTCTCAGGAGCCCGCACACTTTTTCCACGTTTCTTGACAGGGGTGGACGACGGGAACAGCTTCCGCTTTGTCAAGTTACTAGTGGGCGCATCAGTCGGTTGACGGGACAGCGCGGGAGATGGACTCGCGGCGGGATCCCAAACTTCGTGGGGGGAGGCGGGTGGACTTTGATGTGGTGAATGTCTAACGGGAGGAGTCGGTGGCCTTGGCTCCGAGTCTGGAAACTTGATGTATTTCTTCTTCCATAGAACGATACCAAGCTCAACTTCTCCCAATGTCTTCTCGCCTTCAGCTCCAGGAATTTCAAGACGTATTGCGTTGAATCCCGGCATAACTTTCGTGACCCCGACACGAGCAAATCCAGGCGGAATCACACCAAAATGGAAGGTTTCTCCAGGTTGATGTCGTAAAGCATAGCCAGTCGCCACCGGATAAGTAATGTTCATCATCGGCGCATGTAACTCACAATTTGTCTTCTCCGTGATATCATCCACGGGGTAGTGAGCCGCCGATGGTTCAGCAACTGGTTCATCAACTGCAGGATCTTGTAGCTGCGTGGAACCCACGCTGCTTTTCCGCTGAGATGGGCAGGCATCGCCTGCAGGATCTTCTACTCGCAGTTGAGATTCCCTGGTCTGGGTCATTGAGGCCAGTTGCTTCTGCACATCCTGCACCGTGCGTTCTAATGCAGTAACCCTCTCCGCCTCCCTCTTCTTACTTCTGCAATGTTTTCTATAAGTTGCAACGTCTTCCGGAAACCCTTCAAGAAAACCAACCCCGCCTCCTCTGCCTCGACATCGCCCCCAGTGTTCTTTATTCCCGAGGGCTTGTGAAAGCTCGTCGTCCTCTCTATCGGGAACATATTTTCCCTCCTTGACTAGTACTATGACTTTTTTTATTTTTCTGATGACTCTTCTAATTTTTCTCCGCCATTTTCCCTTTGCAACAATCAGCCCTGTTTCTGGGTGCAACACTGCCCCATGCGCGAACAACCAGAACTTGGACCTGTCGGGCCAGTCATCTGTCTGTGGAGGATCCCTTTTAGTCGCAGCTCGTCTTCATAGGCTTGCCACTTAGGCAAGGCAGTCTTGTAGCCACCTGAGCCCAAATGATGGAAATATTTCTTCTTCGAGGCATTCAACTTATTTTGTGTCGATCGGGCCACAGCGACGCCCGAATTCTTATACGCCGCAAATTCAGCCCATTCATCTTTTAGCTTCTCTAGATGTCCTTTGAAAACTATATCTTTGTTCCCATATTTTCTCCACAATGTGTTCTTCCAGTTGTTGAATTGCTGGGCCATCTTGCTAAGAGTCCACTCCTTGACTTTATCCTTCATCTTCTGTGGGAGATCTGCCGGTAGGTTGAATTTAGACATCATCGAGTCCCAAAGGGTCTCTTTAATTCTTTGCTCGAGATATTTTGCGCCTATGTTGGCTTTCTTCGGCTCATTCCATTCTGTCACAGTGATCGGGACCATGTCCCTTACAAAAACTCCGCACTGCCGTACATATTTATTGTAGATTCCATCGGGTTTCTCTGGTTTGCCTTTGAAGGTAACTTCGTCGATCGACAACGTTGCACCTTCCGGGAGCTTTAACCCTTGGGCCGGGCCTCGTACGGGGATTGACGACTTAGATCCAGAGGGCTGAAAGAAAAATGTTTCGTTAATAAGTGCGCATATAAATCAATTAATGCATCTAGCTATAGTGATCAACAAGACTTAATATATACCTTCTTCTTAGCTAGTGATCAGACGACTTAGATCCAGACGGTTCTTCTTCGTCGTCGTCGTCATCTCTGAATTTTTCTAACTCAAGTCCCTCACCGGAGTCATTCAAACATTTCGCGCTGAATTCTTCGGCGTCTTCTCCGTCGGACGAATCTTCTCCATCGGAATATTCTCCATCGGAATTGGGTCCGGCAGCGTTGTTATATATTATTTGTTGGAGACGGTCTTCTTCCTCCAAATCTCGGACGAAGGTGGGGGCATCGTCCGCCATAGCTCTGTCACTGCAAATTTTGAAACTTAGCAATATTTCTAACTTAACAATATTAACCAAATAACAATATTAATAATCTAAACAATATTAACCTAATAACAATATTAACTTAAAAAAACAGTACTAAAAAAAGAACAACTACTAGACATAAAAAAGACTTAGCTAAACTAAACTTAGCTAAACAAAACTTTACTCAAACTTTACAATATTTCTAACTTTACAATATTAACTAAAAAAAACAGTACTCAAACTTTACAATATTTCTAACTTGACAATATTTCTAACTTTACAATATTTCTAACTTTACAATATTTCTAACTTGACAATATTTCTAACTTGACAATTTTATTTTTACTAATGCTAACTAACAAAAATGGGCAACAACACAAAAATTTGCATAATTGTAAAGTGTCATTTAACATTTTTCATACACAAATTTTAAACAATCTAATTAAACTTTAAAATTTCATACACAAGTGTCATTTAACAAATTTTCATACTCATTTTAAACAAGAATTTTCATACAAAAATTACAAAACTACAAAGTACTAAATTACAAAAAATGCTATCTATATTTTCATTCTAAGCTATCTATATTTCTGTTATTTTGCTATCTACAAAATGAACAAAATGCTATCTATATTTTGCTATCTACAAAATTGCTACAAATTTCTAAAAATGCTAAACAAAATTTAAAACTTAACTAAAAACAGTATAAAAAAAGTAATAACAAAAAAATTGCTACATTTTATTAAACAGTAATACAAAAAAGTTGCTACATTTTTAAACAGTAATAAAAAAATAAGAACAAAAAAAAACAGTAATAAAAAAAAACATACCTCGTGGAGGGCCGGACCACGGGCGAGGCGGCGACGGCGGTGGTGCAGGCCGGCGTTGGCGCACGGGCGCGGCCGTGCGTGGAGGACGCGGCGACGGCGGGGCGCGGCCGGCGTCGAGGGAGGACGCGGCGACGGCGGGGGCGCGGCCGGCGTCGATGGACGCGGCGACGTACGGCGGGGGCGCGGCCGTGTGTACGTGGAGGACGCGGCCGTGCGTGGAGGACGCGGCGACGGCGACGAAGGACGCGGCGACGGCGGGGGCGCGGCGGAGGCCGGCCGGAGCGCGGCGGAGCTTCGCCGGAGCGCGGCAGGGCTTCGCCGGCGTCGAGGAGCGAGGAGGCGCGCGTCGTCGTCGTCGAGAGGACTTAGGCGAATTTGGGGATCGATTCGTCGATCCCCTGCCTTAACTGCAGCCAAACGATGTCTACAACCGGTACTAAAGGGTCTTTAGTACCGGTTGTAGACTACAACCGGTGTTAAAGGGGTGTTTTGGGCCGCGGCGAAAATTCACGCGCGAAGCCCAGCCCTTTAGTACCGGTTGTAATTTACAGCCGGTACTAATGGGTTTTTTGTATTTTTTTCTCTAGTTTTTTTTTCTTTCTTTTGTTTTCTGTTTTTTATATCTATTTGGTTTCTATTTTGTTTTTTTCTCTACTACCACCAGGTGATGTCGCCGCAGTAGTCACCCGACGCGGACGCCGAGATCTGAAGACGGAGGAAAGCCATATCGGCGGGGGCGATGCCCCGATTCAATCCTCTTCAGGCGAGCACGCCAACCGACGACCACCGCCGGGAGCAGGCCACACCACCTCCAGTACCTCCGCAGAAAGGTCAGAGCAAACCCAACCGCGACGAAGAGAGGAACAGAGGACAAAATCTCCAAAAGCCGGCCGCCATCTTCGCAACCGTGTGAACCAAGATACAACTCCGATGTGCGGTCAACCGTCTTATGCAGAGACAATTTAACATACAACTAGACATCTATGTTACAACTTTACTAGTTGTAAATACTGGATAGAACAAATTAAGGTACAACTTGAAATTACGATACAACACAAGTAAAACAAAGACTCTACCTATCTCCCATCAATGCCTTTTGACGAAGATTCTGTCTTCTTGCCTTCCTTGCCCTTTGACGACGATTCTGCCTTCTTGCCTTTGCCCTTGGACGAAGCTTCAGCCTTCTTGCTCAGTGCTTCAACCCTCCTTTCCTTTGACGACGGCATGAAATCGTCGTCATCATCGCTATCAACTACCCAGAGACAGGAACGACCGTACGAATCACGGTCAGCTTCAGTTCGGTAGAACGGACTATTCGTAACTTTCCTGTCAAACTTCTCTGCAAGCGTGAGCATTTCTGCACGAATTTGGAGCGGGGTCCTATACAGAAACCCATCGCGGCATAGCTTCGCCCCGAGCAAAGCGAGATGACTCTCAGTGTGCAAAATTTCTTCAATTGGAACTACCCTTCCATCTACCTTCAAATTGCTCGAAAGCCTGGCGAGATGCTCGGATGCGGAAATGTGAAACCCGGACACACACTTCTCGCAAGGACCAATACACACCATGCTTGCGCTCAAGTGAGTACCATGCCTACCTTCGACTGGGTTTTATAGAACTACCGGTGGCGGCATTTGGGGGAACGATAGCGGGAAATATTTGGGCGGGAAACGGTGGCGGCATTCGTGTGTTTCCTTCCAGCGCTTGGGAGCCGTTGGATCAAGCGGTGTGTTTCTTTCGAGCGCTTGTGAGCCCTTGGATCAGGAAGAAGCACACGGATCGTGTGTTTCCTTCCAGTGCTTGGGAGACGTTGGATCAGCGGTGTGTTTCCTTCTAGCGCTTGTGAGCCCTTGGATCAGGAAGAAGCACACGGATCGTGTGTTTCCTTCCAGCGCTTGGGAGCCGTTGGATCAGCGGTGTGTTTCCTTCTAGCGCTTGTGAGCCCTTGGACCAGGAAGAAGCACACGGATCGTGTGTTTCCTTCCAGCGCTTGGGAGCCGTTGGATCAGCGGTGTGTTTCCTTCCAGCGCTTGTGAGCCCTTGGATCAGGAAGAAGCACACGGATCGTGTGTTTCCTTCCAGCGCTTGGGAGCCGTTGGATCAGCGGTGTGTTTCCTTCCAGCGCTTGTGAGCCCTTGGATCAGGAAGAAGCACACGGATCGTGTGTTTCCTTCAAGCACACACGTACCCTATATATAGCCCACCTCCCGGAATTCCAGCGTCACTCACTCGCTCACACAAAACATTCCAGCGTCACTCGGAGAGGCATCTTTGGGCAACCAGCGGCAAGACGTCTCTGATGACCTGCGACCGTTCCAAACGGTTGCAGATCATCAGAGATGTGTTGCCGGACGGTTGTAGATCATCAGAGACGTCTTGCCGCTGCTTGGATCGAAATGGCGCTCAAACACAAAACATTCCAGCGTCACTCGGAGAGGCATCTTTGGGCAACCAGTGGCAATACGTCTCTGATGACCTGCGACCGTTCCAAACGGTTGCAGATCATCAGAGACGTCTTGCCGGACGGTTGTAGATCATCAGAGACGTCTACCGCTGCTTGGATCGAAGTGGCGCTCAAACACAAAACATTCGGGTTCCCTAGCTACGTCCTGCAACCGTTTGGTCGGATCCAAGCAGCGGCAAGACGCTCTGATGATTAGCAACATCCCCAACACTTGTTGCAAATCATCAGAGACGTCTTGCCGCTCTCTGGATCGAAGGCCGATTTGCCGTCTCACGACCACGCGATTGTGTTGGTAAAACTGCAGCTGATTGACATAGTGTTTAGATCTCTCTTCTGAGTTTTCAGGACATAGTTACATAAAAGGTTTAATACATTATTACACATCAGCAACAACATCCCTATCTAGTGTTCACTTTTTCTTCTTGTGTGTCCCTTTCTTCTGATTGCGTCGTAGCCATGGACAATCTTCATCATTTAACACGGTGCTTGGGTCAGTTTTCACTTTGAAGGGCGGAATTTCAGCAAACTTATTGTAATCTTCTGACATGTCTGTCTTGTCCTCCACTCCCACGATGTTTCTTTTTCCTGAAAGAACTATGTGGCGCTTTGGCTCATTGTATGATGTACCGGCTTGCTTATCTTTTCTTTTTTTCGGTCTGGAAGACATGTCCTTCACATAGAAAACCTGAGCCACATCATTGGCTAGGACGAATGGCTCGGTTTTGTACGCAAGATTTTTGAGATCCACTGTAGTCATTCTGTACCGCATGACAGGTTAACCCATTTGCACTGAAACAAAGGGATCTTAAAATAAGGTCCATAGTCAAGTTCCCATATCTGCTGTATGCAACCATAATATGTGTCCTTTGTTCCATCATCGTTTGTTGCATCAAAGCGGACACCACTGTTTTGGTTAGTGCTCTTTTTGTCTTGGGTTTCCGTGTAAAATGTATTCCCATTTATCTCGTACCCTTGGAAAGTCAATATAGTCGAAGATGGTGTCTTGGCCAACAAGTATAGCTCTTGTCCAACAGTGTTGTCATTAATGAGATGTGTACGCAACCAACTGCCGAAAGTATCCACGTGTTTTTCTTTAATCCAGAAGTCAGTCTTCTCCGGGTATTCTGAGCGTAAAATATCCATGTGTTCCACGATATACGGAGCCACCAATCTGGAATTTTGTAGAACTGTGTAGTGTGCTTGAGTGAAAGAATGCCCGTCCATACTTCTTGTTGCTTTCTTTCCTAGCGTGCCTTTTCCACGCAGTCTCCCCTCATGGCGTGATTGAGGAACACCGATGGGCTTAAGATCTGGAAGAAAGTCAACACAGAACTCAATGACCTCCTCTGTTCCATAGCCCTTGGACATGCTTCCTTCTGGCCTAGCACGGTTATGAACGTATTTCTTTAAGACTCCCATGAACCTCTCAAAGGGGAACATGTTGTGTAGAAATACAGGACCGAGAATGGAAATCTCTTCGACTAGGTGAACTATGAGGTGCGTCATAATATTGAAGAAGGCCGGTGGAAAACCAACTCAAAGCTGACAAGACATTGGACCACACCCGTCTGTAAACTTGGTAGAGTTGCTGGATCAATTACCTTCTGAGAAATTGCATTCAGGAATGCACATAGCTTGACAATGGGTACTCGAACGTTTTCCGGTAGAAGCCCCCTCAATGCAACAGGAAGTAATTGTGTCATAATCACGTGGCAGTCATGAGACTTCAGGTTTTGGAACTTTTTCTCTGCCATGTTTATTATTCCCTTTATATTCGACGAGTAGCCAGACGGGACCTTGATACTGCTCAGGACTTGAAAAAAGATCTCCTTCTCTTCTTTGGTAAGAGCGTAGCTGGAAGTACCTTGATACTTCTCTGAATTCAGGTTGTCTCTTCCGTGGTGCGTACTTTGCTGGTCCTGCCGTGCATCCGCTGTATCTTTCGTCTTCCCATACACGCCTAAGAAGTTTAGCAGGTTCACGCAAAGATTTTTCGTCACGTGCATCACGTCGATTGCAGAGCGAACCTCTAGGATTTCCCAATAGGGTAAATCCCAAAATATAGATTTCTTTTTCCACAAGGGTACGCGCTTGTTTGCGTCTTTCGGAACATTTAGACTGCCAGGACCCTTTCCAAATATTACTTCCAAATCCTTGACCATGCCATATACAACATCACCATCACGGCGTGTAGGCTTCGTCCGGATATCTGCCAAACCTTTGAAGTGCTTGCCTCCGTTTCTTACGTGATGCCGGTTGGAAGAAACTGACGATGCCCCATGTACACAATCTTGTTACCTATATATGCACTGTCAGTCTTATCTAAACAGTGCGTGCATGCATTGTATCCCTTGTTCGACTGTCCTGAAATGTTACTAAGAGCAGGCCAATCATTGATGGTTACAAACAGCAACGCTCGTAGGGGAAATTCCTCTTGTTTGTACTCATCCCACACACGTACACCTTCGTCAGACCACAACTGTAAAAGTTCGTCAACTAATGGCCTCAGATACACATCAATGTCGTTGCCGGGTTGTTTCGGTCCTTGGATAAGCACTGGCATCATAATATACTTTTGCTTCATGCACAACCAAGGGGAAGGTTATAGATACATAGAGTCACGGGCCAGGTGCTATGACTGCTGCTCTGCTCCCCAAACGGATTCAAGCCATCTGTACTTAGACCAAACCTTAAGTTCCTTGCGTCAGCTGCAAAATCCCCAAACGCACTGTCGATTTTTCTCCACTGAGACCCATCGGGGTGTCTGAGCATCTCGTCTTCCTTACGGTCTTCTTTGTGCCATCGCAACAACTTGGCATGCTCTTTGTTTCGGAACAAACGTTTCAACCGTGGTATTATAGGAGCATACCACATCACCTTCGCGGGAACCCTCTTCCTGGGGCTCGGCTCGCCCTCAATATCACCTGGGTCATCTCGCGCGATCTTATACCGCAATGCACCGCATATCGGGCATGCATTCAAATTCTCGTACTTCTCACCGCGGTAGAGGATGCAGTCATTGATGCATGCATGTATCTTCTGCACCTCTAATCCTAGAGGGCAGACAATCTTCTTTGCTTCGTACGTGCTGTGGGGCATTTCATTATTCCTCGGAAGATTCTTCTTAAATATTTGTAGCAACTCTTGAAATGCCTTGTCAGATATTCCATTCTTTGCCTTCCACTGCAGCAATTCCAGGGTGGTACCTAGCTTTTTCTGGTCATCTTCACAATTTGGGTACAACGGTTTTTTGTGATCCTCTAACATGCGCTCCAGCTTCGACCACTCGTTTTCAGTTACGCAGTTCATCTGTTCATCACGAATGACCTGACGAAGATCATCATCGTCGGACTGATCAACAATGACCTCATGCTCTTCCCCCATTGTAGTATCACCGTGTTCATCAGAGAACACGGGATAGTTGTCATCATCCTCTTCTTCAGGGTTTTCCATTATAACCCCTCTTTCTCCGTGCTTGGTCCAACAAAAATAATTGGGCATGAAGCCTTGTCGCAACAAGTGGGAGTGTATGGTTCTTACGCTCGGGTAATTCCTGTTATTCCGACATTCATCACATGGACAAATCATAAAACCATTCTTCAGCTTGTTTAACTTAACCACATCGAGAAAACGATGCATGCCATCAATGAACTCGGGACAGCGTCGATCACCGTACATCCATTCTCGGCTCATCTACATTACATAAATATATCAAAAACCATTACACCAGCTAAATAATGAATAGAGATACGTGACCAAATTAATTTATACAAGTTCATCACATTAAAATCAAAGTAGAGTAGTGCCCAAATGTAATACATAGTTCTCACGAAACATACATCAATCGAAACTAACATACAACTATCTAAAGAATTTAAATCCAACAACAAATGCGATCAGAATCGCAACCAAGGTAACTATTGAACCAACAGCATAATGATACCAAGCCTCTTGACTAATGGCATATTTTCTAATCTTTTTAAGCTTGGCGCGCATTGCATCCATCTTCCTCTCGTGAGCAGTGACGACGTCGGCAAGCTCGACCCCGTGAGCATCAACGATGTCGGCAATCTTCAAGTCCAATTCCATCTTCTCTTCTAGGCATTGGAGACGAAGATCTTCACTTATCTTCAATTTTGCTCTCAAATCGTCGTTTTCTTTTTTAAAATACTCGACAATAGGGTCGGCCGGAATTTCCGGTTCAACTACCTCCTAAATAAAAATATATCTACGTCAAGTTGGTCGGCATGATTGTTATAAACACGAAACAAAATAAATAGTTAAAAAGATATACCACATCCGAATCATAGACCGGACGAGGGCCGAAGGGGACGGATATCAAAACCATGACACTATACATATATAAAAAACATAAGAAAATTATACAAGAAATAATTATGCATTTAAATCATATAACTAACAATTTTTAAAATAAAAGATAAAAAAAGAGGCTCACCGAGGTGGTGTCGGCGACGGAGCGGCGCGGGCGATCGACGGCGGTGAGGATCAGGGGACGGGACGACACTATATAAAACCATAAATTATACTTCAATTCGAGCTCAAAATGCATATAAAACAAATGAAATCCCTAACTTAGTCATTTCATCAAACACCTTGCAAGCACAACCAAAATCAAACTTGCTAAACTTGCACGAAAATGAGCTAAACTTGAAAAGCCGGAAGAGAAGATGAAGAAGTTGCTAACCCTTGTATAGGGTGCCACCAATCTTGACAAATGTTGGAGAAAAAATGGGTGACCTAGAGCTTGGGAGAGCTTGGGAGAGAGGAAAAATGGGGTTGGGGTCGAGTTGCTCCAAAATGGAGCTGGCTCGGCCGGGGTGGAAGATATAGGCAGGACCTTTAGTACCGGTTTTATTTACCAACCGGTACTAAAGGGCCTGCCGTGGGGCCACTGACCGCGGCCTGGGGCTACAACCGTACTACACCGGTACTTTGTCCTTTAGTACCGGTTGTTAATACCAACCGGTACTAAAGGTGCTCGCCGCGGGGCCCTGCTGGCGCCAAGCACAACCGGTGCTAATGCCCCCTTTAGTACCGGTTTTTGTTGTAACCGGTACTAAAGGGGCGCACCAATGACTCTGTTTCTACTAGTGGGTCATACGATCCACTAACATTCTTTCTTCTCCAAAAATGACGCAGTGGCCAGAGGAAGGTGAAAAGTAAGATGAAAGCACTGTGCACTCACGATCTATAATCAGGACTGTATGTTGCACGCCTGCACTGCTGCTCCCACGGTCTGCCTGCTGCTACGGTGATGAAGCGCTGCTGACATTTCCTGTCGGAATATGGCTACACCGCAAGTGAAATTGTTGCTCTGTGCCTCTGGCGGGGGAATGAGGGGGCGGGCGGACCGGCGGCAGCTAGACTTGAAGGGGAGACTAGCGTGGTGGCGGCACGAGCGCAAGGTGCCGGCGGCGGTGAGTCGAGCGGAAAAGGGTTCGTTCTCCTCGCCCTCGCGTGCATGGTCTTGTCGGCTTGATGGAAGTAGATCGGACAAGGATAACGCGAACGGTGACATCCCAAAAACAAAAATCTGGCCCACTGAAAGACCAACATCTTTTTTCGGCCCAGATGTAAGGCTGCTCGTGTGAGTGCTCTCGAGAACGCGTTTTCGCAAGTGTAACACAGGGCAAAGAACACTATCCTCGTCTAAAAAAATAACACTATCCTACATATACATGTATATAGGGCATGCGATACCCATGAATTAGCCTAGCTCCGCCCCTTCACTTGCAATAATAATCACATGTTGTCTAAGTGTATCATACACGATCAGAGAAGCACATGATGTTTTGGCTTATAGGTCTCCATGCACCCTTTAATAAAAAAATCTTAATTACATTAAAAAATGTCAACCAAATTTCAAACAAGAATTTCATGAGTTTATCCTGGCATTCTATGTATGCACAAAAAGTTCCGCAAAAAAAAAGACATTTTTTGTGGCATGTATAAACCAGACAAAAAAATGTCTTATGAAATTGTCTTCTTTACATAGGCGATATAAAAAAAATCCGCGAAACTTTTTGTACATACATAAATGGCTGCATGTATACACGAAATTTTTCTTTGAATTTTCTTGACATTTTGGAAGGATTTTTAAAATAGTGGGTGCATCTACAGGTACGTGTCACAGCAGATTCCCGATCAGAGAGCCACTAATATTCTTTCTTCAACAAAAAAGCTAAGGAAGTTCATCGTTTATCTTAATGATGAATAAAGCTCTAGTAACGTCTGACCTACCTCAGGATCAAGTTCATAACAAAGAGATTCTTATCTTCCGACCTACGAGACGACATGTGCCTTCACACCTTTGCTACCACTCAAGTACTCTATAAAAGGAGCAAGGCTTCCTCAAACTCAAGCAAAAGATGAATAACTTACTCCCATTTTACTCCAATGCAATCTCAATTTGTGTATATTTGTTGTTGTTGTGTCTCTACATACTAAGAAGCTGAATTTTATGTTGTTGGGCATGGAAGGCGCCAGGAATTAAAGATGGACTACCGTCATTACACATGCACTTCAGGGTTGGTACACATGCATGACGATGTGCCTCTCCCTCTTCCTCTGCCGTCTCAGGTATTCTTTCTCTGCCTCAAAATCACTGACGAGACGAGACGGTTTTACTGGCTGGCCTAGTCGCCTCGCCGGCCGGCCGGCAGCTGCCCGTAAGGGTGGCGACGCTGCCGGACCTCCGCTCCGCAACACAAATAATTGACGCATATGTATTTATATTGATGCGAACGCCCATCTGAAGCTAGGAAGATATCAATGGAGTCGTGATTTGTTGGTTCGCTCGTGATGGTCATCTCATTTCCTCCGTGCCCATTTAATCTGTTTGTTTTTCGTTAGTGCTCTGCGGAACTCAAGACCATCAGGCTCCCTTTCTCTCCTCTCCAATGGTTGCTCTAGCCTACGGGATTTTGTTCTCTACTTTTTGCCAAGCGATGCTTACCATCGCGGAAGACCCCACAGGATTGTCTCGGGCGACCGACTGAGACATCAAATACACACACCATTTTATTCGTATATACTCCGTATGTTGAAATACCGTGGAACCAATAGTGCAATCAAAATCGTTGCAACATCAAATACATGGGTTGATTTAACTTTTGTATACTGGGTAGGAGAGCCAGAGCCATGCCTTTCATTGATTAACAAGGAGAGTAAACAATGTCGAAGCCCAGTAGGACATGGCGCCTTGCAATAGAATGAACCCTAAAGCACCAAACAGACGGAATTCACATTCTCATCTCTCTCTCTCTCTCTCTCTCTCTCTCTCTCTCTCTCAGAAAGGGGCAAGTAATCCAGCCTCTGCATCAATAGATGCACACAACATTTATTGCGAAGTATCCAAAAATGTGATTATTATAACCCAAGTATCACATAAGGTTGACATAACACCAACCAACGAAAAGGAAGGAGCATACTAAGTCTAGCCAATTGCCGCCAAGTAGCCAGGGTGTAGAAATCCCGGGGACCATAAGAAATTCACAAATGTAGCACATGCAGATTTTTTCCCCACATGGGTGGCAGCGTGATATCCGGATTGCAACCCCCCCCCCCCCCACACACACACAGCTTTTAGGCGGCGTTCTACGAGCTCTCTATGATCCTTGTAATCGTCGTTTTAGTTATTTTTTTCTTTTTTGGGATCGTTTGATTTTGTGGGTTCTTGGTGTCAACCTACCTTATATCCTTGTGATGATATGAGTAATAAAATGCCATTTATCAAAAAAATGTACTCTCATTTACAATATTTCAGGTTGAATATTCACATGTGCTTTTGGATACGATCAAGCTGTTGTCCAATGAGAAAATCACTTTGAGGTGATATTTACTTATGTATAGTTAACTAGTAATTGTATTATTAAATTGTCCTCATTATCATAAGTAGTAATTTTTGTGTATTATATGTCCTTAAATACTAAATTACTATAGAAGTCGCAGTCTCGAATTTAGATATATAGGTCACCACATTATTAATTTTGAACATTGAATCAAAAGTAATGGATGGCTAAAATCAGTGGGGCGCATATTAAAGTTTCTCTCGTAAAATTACCAATGGGAACTAATTGGAGTTTATATACATTAGTCACTTGATTTCACTTACTAGAATTCAAATTATTAGACTCAAGCTTGCCGTCACACACAATATATTATTATGCAGGAAATAACCGAGATCAACGTAGTATGTATGGTCTTCGTCAATATTAGTATTTGATTATAGAGTGGTCTTATAAGTGTGTGCACACTATTTTGTGCACAAAAATAGCACGACTAGCCTAGAATTAACCTTGTGATTTGGCAATTGTAATTTTGTTGAAAAAAGTATGGCTCTTAAAATATTATCAAACACAATATCACTCCACAACAACATATGGCAAACATAATACGGCATCGATTCCACTTTTTCTCTTTGATGCTGAAACAGTAAACAGTGGGATTTGTTTTTCATGAGTTTTATAATGATAATTGTACGTTCGCTAGGTACATCATATGAATGCAAAAAATATGCATATGTTGAAAAAACAACAACATTCTTCTCGTTTAGAAAGAGAAAAAGAAAGGTAAGAAAATTCACCGTTGTATACACCATGGATAAAGCTCTCACCTACACAAGGACCAAGTTCATAATCAAGGATTCTTATCTATCGATCAACCAAAGGACAATTAACTCAGCGTCTATCACCCAAGTCTTTATAAAGATCAATTGTTTCCCTCATTTCACTCTTCATATCTTAGAATCGTCCAATCCCATTTCATGCATATCATTTATTGTATCTTTGCACACTAAGGATTTAAGCTAGATTTATATGAGCATAGAAGGCACCAGGAATTACCGATGGATCACTCGAATTACAACATGTGCAATCCTATCAAACGGCTGCACCGCATCTCCCTTCTACTATGTCGCCTCAGATGATCTTCCTCTTGATCCTTCCTTCCATTAGCACCCAACAATGTAGCTCCAGCCGTCCTATACACCACAATTCATACCATCTAGACAAACCAGCAATTCATCTATGTATTCCTTGGCTTAGATGGAGTGGGTCATCCTAAATATAGGCTTGTCATAAGCAAGGATGTGGCGGAGAAGGGCACAGCCTGGTTTGCAGGAAAGGGATACAAAAAAGGGAGGGAAAACATTGATAATGCTTTGTTGCTTCAACAATACTTGGAGATACTTGGACAGCATTCCATCAAGTGTCAATATGCCCCAGAACACCCGAGAGCATGTTCGTAGCTATATGGTGATGATATAATCCCGCAAAAGGGGCAAGAAGATCGAATTACAAACGAGACGGTTTCACTAGCTCGGCTCGTCGGCAGGCATCAGGCCACTGATCCACACCACAAATAATCGACGTCATTGTAAAATTTATCAACGTCCTCAAATCACAATATATCCTGTGTACCTAGTTCCCCGTGGAGTTGTGGCTTTTCGTATAGAGTACCCAGTCCCTTCCGTGCCATATTTTATTTTAGTTTTTGAGTAAACCGAGACAAACTATGAGAAATAAGTTCCTCAAGAAACATATGCTTGGAAATAGGGATTGTTCGTTCGATCCTTGGAGGAGCACTAAAACCCATCATGGTCCGTTTCTGCTCAATCAGTGGTAGCTCTAGGCCTCTGATCTAGAGGGATTTTGTTGCTCTAATTGATGCATGCTGCAAATCTCGACGAGAATAGCACTGTAGTATAAATTTGAAATGTACAAACGAGAGAAAAATGCGCATGGGCTCTCACCCCAGCGGTTGGGGCGCAGTGACGCTAACCAACCCACCCGAGTTCGATCGTGGTGCCACCTTCTCCTTGATTAAAAACGTTGAGGAAAAAACCGAGAGAAAATCCCACAACATTTTTTTACGAGGGGCATCATCAATACTATTTTTCTCTACCTTCTATATTGGAGAAAATCTATTTTGGCTTTCACAGAAAAACTATCGTACAATTTAATATTGATGCTGAAAATGTGCGGAATAAAATAACTCAATCAAAGTCGTTGCAGCATCACAGGTTTGGTTTAACCCGTTGCTACGCTTCCTTAATGCACTACAGAGAATTCTGGGAGAAAAAAGTATACTCGGTACGCAGTGTGACAACAAGTTCGCAATATTTTTCTGCAATACGAACTACACAGCAGGCGTACACAACGAAGAGAAACAAAACTAAAGCCTGGGAATTCTCCCCTTTCAAATGTAGCCCCTTGTATGCAATAAGTCCTTCAAACAGAAATGTAACCCTTCAAATGACTTTGCAACTCTCCCCTTTCAAATGTAGCCCTCCTCAGCAACAGTATCGTCGTATTCGTCATCAGAAAACTTGTCCAAAGAGACCTCGGTTTGTTTAGCCACCTTTCAACCATATGACTTAAGCCGTAAGTAAAACATTAGTTACTTCTCCAGGTAACGGTATTGCATTCCACCAAAAAAGGTAACTGTATTGCACTGACACAAAAAAGAATGCTAGATCAAGAAGTTTTACCTGTGCTTTATCCCGGTCCTTCAGTTTGGAAGCAAGCCTGTACGCGTCACGTAGGGTGCCACCCTGGATCATCTTCATTTTTGCCGATATCTAATAAGATCAATTATGAGAAATTGCATGAACATCAGTCCACATGTTCAGTTTCAGTTATATATGTCATATTAGTGTATAAAATATGTTGGTAAATACTTACAAACAGCAGTTCAGCTAGCTAACTAAACCAGCCAGTGAACTAGCAAATTAGTTTGCTGAATCGGCGCTACGATGGCTACTTTAGAATTCCCTCTTCACTTGATGATTATGGGTACTGCTATTTATCCCTCACTATCCGATATATATTGCGTAAAAAAAAGCTATCCGATATATCCCTCAACATATCTTACGCCTCATGGCAAATCATCATTTTTGAAAATTGCTAACTTCGACGGAGAAGACAAAATATCTTCCAACTGTCTACTACAGGCTCAGATTCATATGCAAAAGAGCGGGGTTGCGCAATGGGATTTTCTTTTCATGAACTTATAATAATTTTTAAACAACATGCTGGTTAGGTGTATCATATTAATACAGAGTAGTACATAGGTCGAAAGTACATTAAAATACCTTCTTCTAAATACAAGGCTAAGAAATTTCATAGTTTATCTAAATGATGAATAAAGCTTTTATAGCCTCGGATTCCCAAGGGCAAGTTTGTAACCAAGAGATTATTATCTATTGACCTACCAGAGGATATGTGATTTCATTTCACTGCCTATCCGCCAAGTCTTCCATAAGTAGCAAGGCTTCCATAAGAAAAAGCTAGTTCGATTATACCTCATTTTACTACAATCCCCGTGTGTTGTTATTGTGATACTAGGTAGGAATTTTCATTTCATATCACAGGGCATAGAAGGCACCAGGAATTACGGATGGGTTGGAGAAATTACCATATGAACTTCGAAGTTGATATCATGGCTAGAGACTCTCGCTTTTCTAACCACGAATTTTGCTACACTAGCCATCTAGACGCGCACTCTAATGCGGTCTCTAGTAACCAGCTAGGTTGAATTCCTGCTTGGTAGGATGGAATAGCAATCAAGCCCATCAGGGTCCGTTTCTCCTTACCACAGGTTGCTCTCCACATAAATGTAAATTGGTTTCGGTTCCTTTTAACCAGCGTTGCCACTACACTTCCCACGGCAATGCCATTTTCACATATCATTTTGTCACCTCCCACGACCATCCTTCATTCCTTTGTAAGTCTATCACCTGCACCCACTACCTCCTACGGATCATGCGACTCTCCCCAGCCAAACCCGTCTTCAATCTATCTTTGTTTCCAACCTCAAATAAAGACGCACCATCATAGGATTTACATTGGTGCTGAAACGGCCTGTAAGCCTAAAATATACTACAATCGAAATGCGTTGCAGAATCGTAACATCAGGGCCTTTGGTTTAACCCTGTAACTTTGTTGGCTTAATGCACTAGAGAGAACTATGGGACAGAAGTCTGAAAAAATGTGGTTGTATATATGCAATTTTTACACGGCACGCGAACACAACGGAAGAGCAACAGAGCTAAAAATAAACTACTGCATCCACATGGGTTTTCTTGTGCTCTTTCTGAGGTATTAAAACTATAAAATCCTGGGAGAACAAAATTGTACTCCCTAAGCAGCTGTAACAACAAGTTTGTATGCAATGTATACATGATAAGCGTACACAAAAAGAAAAACAAACTACAGCCTTCGAAGGAATTCTTGCGTTCTCTGATGCAATAAAACCTAGCAACCGAAAACCTCATCAGTGACGCCCTTCTTCTCTGCTTCTGAGAAACATCAACCACACTCCATTTCCCACCTTCAAATGTAGCACCTCAGCCAGCTAGCAGTGCAATAGATTATGTTTTTATTCGTCGTCGGAGAAGTTGTCCAAAGGGACCTCAGTTGTTTAGCCACATCTAAATCCTGCAAATAAGACATCAGTTGCTTCTATAGGTAACTTTGTTGCAATGACACAAAAAAGATGGTAAACCACGAGGTTTCTACCTGTGCTTTGTCCCAGTCCTTCAATTTGGAACTAAGCATGTATCTGTCACGTAGAGGTGTCCACCCTGGCTCATCTTCATATTTGCCAACAGGCTAATAAGCAGGTCAATTATCTAGCTAGTGTTATATGGTACACTAATAAGTGCTACTATTGTTGCTGTTACTGCCGTTATTTGCTATATTATTGCATTATGTGCTACTATTGCTGCTGTTAAATTCAATGATTCCAGTTTTTAAAAAAAATTGAAATATCTCACTGGCGTGACTTCTAAACCCTAAACCTCACCGGTGATATCAGATACAACTGGCGTGGTCGCACACGCTGGTAATCCAAAAGTAACAATGGCATGACCTCACACAGTCGGTGATCCCATAGTAGCACTGGCGTGGCCTCACACACGCCGGTGATCCCAAATAGCATTGGCACGACTTTACCGACATGTGCGTTTCTCGCTAGGGATGTCAAAATCGCCACGCTGGTGACTACCTGTTTCCTGGTAGTGCTAAGTCAACCCAATTGCCACCAAGCAGCCTGGCTGTAGAAATCCTGGGCGGCTGTAAAAATTCACATATGTGTTTACCCCACATGGAGGTTATTTTTACCCACACATTGGTGGCAGTGTGATCCCCGAATTGCCCCCATATCCCCTCCCCCCCCCGCCCCATCCCTAGTTTGTAGGCGTTCTACGAGATGTCTATGATCCTTGTAATCAACGTTTTGTTACTTTTCCCTTTTTTGGGATAGTTTGATTTTGTGGGTTCTAGGTGTTAACCTACGTTATATCCTTATGATGATATGAGTGATAAAATACCCTTTATCGTAAAAAATGTACTCCCATTTACAATATTTCAAGTGGAATATTCACATAAGTGTTTTTGGATACGATCAAGTTGTTGTCCAATGAGAAGCTCGTAATGAGGTGATTTTTCTTATGTAGAGTCAACTAGTAATTGTATTATTAAATTTTCCTCATTATCATAAGTGGTACTTTCCGTGTATTATAGGTCACCATATGTCCTTGAATATGTCACCTTTTTTAATCTTGAACATTAGATCAAAAGTAATGGATTTAAGTGGGACGTGTGTTAAAATTTCCCTCAGAAAATTACCAACGGGAACTAGTTGGAGTTATATAGACATCAGTCACTTGATTTCACTTACTAGAATTCAAATTATAAGACTCAAGCTTGCCGTCACACTCCCAATTACTTCAGCAGGAATTAACTGAGATCAACGTAGTATGTCTTGTCTTCATCAATATTAGTAGTTGATTAGAGATGCGGTCTTATAAGTGTGTGCACACCTATTTCATGCAGAAAAGTAGCACGACTAGCTAACCTAGAGTTAACCATATGATTTTGGCAATTGTAATTTTGTTGAAAAAAGTATGGCTCTCTAAAATATATAAACCAATATCTATGAGGAAACATATAATAAAGCATTGATTCCACTTTTTTCTCTTTGAGGCTGAAACAGTAAGCAATGGGCTTTGTTTTTTTATGAGCTTTATATATAATAATAATTCCATGATGGCTACGTCCATCATATTAATGCAAAAAAGATGCATATGTTGGAGACCAAAAAAATCCTTCTCATTTAGGGAGAGAAAAAGGCTAAGGAAATTCACCGTTGTCTACACCATGGATAAAGCTCTCACCTACACGGGACGAACTTCATAATCAAGGATTCTTATCTATCGACCTACCATAAAGTAAAAAATAACTTCATGTCAGCGTCTATCACCCAAGTGTTTATAAAGATCAATGGTTTCCCTCTCATTTCACTCGTCATATCTTAGAATTGTCCTATCCCATTTCATGTATCATTTATTCTGTCTTTGCACACTAAGGATTTAAGATAGATTTTTATGAGCATAGAAGGCACCGGGAATTACAAACGAGACGGTTTCACTAGCTCAGCTCGTCGGCAGGCATCAGCTGGTGGGTATGCATGACAGGCCACTAATCCACACCGCAAATAATCGATTATCGTTGTAAATTTATCATCGTCCTCAAATCACGATCGTGTGTACCTAGTTCCTCGTGGAGTTGTCGCTTCTTCGTCTGCCCTTGCTAGCTACTCGTATAGAGTACCGTCTCTTCCATGCCATATTTTATTTTAGTTTTGAATAAACCCTGAGAAATAAGTTCCCTAAGAAACATATGCATGGAAATAAGGATTGTTCGTTCGATCCTTGGGAGGAGCACTGAAACCCATCAGGGTCCGTTTCTGCTCAATCAGTGCTGGCTTCTAGGCCTCTGGTCTAGAGGGATTTTGTTGCTATAATTGATGCCTGGTGCAAATCGCGACGAGAATAGCACCATCGTATAAATTTCAAAAGTACAAACGAGAGAAAAACCCCCACAACAATAAAAAAAATTACGAGGGGTATCAATTACTATTTTTCTCTACCTTTTATATTGGAGAAAAATTAAAAGCAATTCAGAGAATCTTTGTTTCTGACCTCAGATAGGCAAACTAACTTACTATTTAATTTTGATGCTGAATATGTGCGGAATAAAATAATTCAATCAAAATCGTTGCAGTGTCGCAATATCAGGTTTTGGTGTAACCCTGTTACTACGCGTGCTTAATGCACAACAGAGAATTCTGGGTGAAAAATTATACTCGATATACCAGTTGTGACAACAAGTTTGCATTATTTTCCTTGCAATACAAAGTACACAGCAGACGTGCACAACGAACGAGAAACAATACTGGCCCAGTTCTTTTGCTGGCTTATTCAATAAGCTGCCCCTCCCCTAGCTTATTCCATAAGTCGAGCAGCTTATTACGTGCGGCTTTTAGATTAGTCTTGACATAACTAGTTTAGAAGCCCCAACCAATAAGCTCGACGGCTTATGAGAGAAACTGGGGAGGGGACAACTTATTTTTAAGCCAGCAAAAGAACTGGGAAATCCTGTGAATTCTCCCCCTTTCAAAAGTAGCCCCTTGCTTCTTGGGAAAGTGTTTTCAGAAGCGGATCCGGGGGGGGGGGGGGGGGGGCGAGCGGTGGCCAGGCCCCCGCCAACGATCGGCCACCCCCAACCATGAACAGCAGAGGCCAGTACTAATTAAACCAGGATTTATGCTAAGCTTAGTTATTTGCGGCCATCAACCACACATTGTATCGCTGCCGCATGGCCCAAGCCCGACAATCAAATGATTAGATGGCCTACCTGACTACCTGCAGGATTTCGATCCCGAGTTCCACGTATAGAGTTACATGAGACCTCGATCGGGAAGCCCTACACTATTTACCTGTTCGCCGCCGCCGCCTGCCTATGCAATGGCATATCAGTCAGGCGTCAGCCACCGCCCGGAATTGCGATTAATTTGTTTCGTCCAGCTTATCTAAAATTTACACGCAATAATACCTCGATGCCCACCCCTGATCGCCGTTGCAGGCTTCCCGCTCGGCCGTAATATCATCCAGGGAAATCACCACTAGGTTATTTCACGTACATTCATACTGCTAATCTCTATCTGACGAGGTAATGCCTAATGCATATTTTTTTAAGAACGTCTAAGATGCACATTAGTAATTAATAGTCGTAGTACTTTGCTTAGTAATTAATAGTCTAATTTGTCAAACTTCAAAAAAAAAGATCTAATTTGTCTTTCATTTAGTTACCTATACTTGTGTAGGTAACAATTTGAAGAAAAAGAACTGAACATATTGCCTTCTCCAAACCACCACACACTGCAAGCTTGAAACCTTTGTGGGCTAAAAATGAGGATTCAACCAGGGACGGAGCCAGGAATCACACACAGACGGGGCCAATGAAATTATTTGATTTAATCTATTTGATGAGGGGGGCCAAATAGCAGCAAATACAATTAAAATCATCAATTATTGTGTACTTATAACTGTAATTTACTGGTGATGGGGGGAGCCATGGCCCCTGCTCGCCCACCCCTGGCCCCGTCCCTGGATTCAACTTAGGTCATCCATGATAAGATTATTAACTCGTACGCATCGTTGTTGCAAAAGATATATCGATTTTATGCGACACTTGATATACATAGAGAGAGAGAGAGAGAGACCGTATGTGGTCGATGTCCCTTTCCCCCCCCCCCCCCCCCCCCCCCATGTCGAAATCCTGGATCCGCCCCTGAGTGTTTTGGCTCCCGAATTCATATGCTCTGGTCGAATAAAAAATAGAAAAAAATTAAACATGCATGACCAAAAAAATCTGAAAATTTTGTGACCAAAATATACATGTTTTTTCAATATGTGCCAAGTTTTGTGATGAATTAATGTGTGTGATGCTCTGTGAACAAAATCAGTTCTTAAAAAAATTAATCCCATTTTGGCCACTGATTTGAACTTTGTGCACAGAAGAGCCCACATGTTATTTTACCATGAAACTTGGTACGTATGTAGAAATTTTGAATATAGTTGTGTCCAGTTTTTTAGAATTTTGTGAAATGTTTTACTATTTTTAAAAAAATATTCAACCAGCAGCATATGAGCTCGGGAGCCAATTTGAATTTTCGCTCATGTACGCAGTAAATCCTTCAAACAGAAATGTAAACCTTCAAAATTGTTTGCAACTCTCCCCTTTCAGAAAACTTGCAATATAGATTATGTTTGTATTCGTCATCAGAAAACTTGCCCAAAGGGACTTCATTTTTTTCGATATTCCAATAAGATCAATTATGAGAAATTGCATGCACATAAGTTCAGATGTTCAGTTTCAGTTATATAGGTGGCATATTAGAGTATAAAATATGTTGGTAAATACTTATAAACCAGCAGTTCAGCTAGCTAACTAAACCAGCCAGTGAACTAGTAACTTATTGTCTGGCTCAATCAGTGCTACGATGGCTACTATTAGAATCCCCTCTTCACCTGGTGAATGGTGATTATGGTGTACTGCAATTTATCCCTCAACTATCCGATATATCCCGCAGGACTTATTGTCTGGAAAATCATCATTTTTGAAAATTGCTAACTTCAACAATGAAGCCAAAATATGTTCCAAGTGCACTCAACTAAAGGCGATTCATATGCAAAAGAGCACGGTTGTGCAATGGTATTTTCTTTTCATGAACTTATAATAATTATTAAACAACATGCTGGCTAGGTGCATCATATTAATACAGAGTAGTACATATGTTAAAAGCTCATTAAAATTCCTTCATCTAAATACAAGGCTAAGAAAGTTCGTTGTTTATCTAACCGATGAATATAGCTTTTATAGCCTCTGACCTTCCGAAGGACAAGTTCATAACCAAGAGATTCTTATGTATTGACCTACCAGAGGATACGTGACTTCAGTTCACTGCCTATCCGCCAAGTCTTCTATAGGTAGCGAGACTTCCATAGGGAAAAGCGGGATAGATTATTCTTCATTTGACTACAATACCACTATATGTTGTTATTCTCTACATACTAGGAATTTTAATTTCATATGACTAGGCATAGAAGGCACCAGGAATTAACAACGGGTCAGCAAAATTACCACATGAACGGCGTGGTTGATATTGCTACTGTCTCTCCCTTCCCCAACTACGAAGCAGTACCTCTCCAGCCATCATATACGGCATACTCTAATGCGATCTCTAGTAACCAGCTAGGTTGAACTTTCGTGTTTGGTTGGGATGGAATAGGAATCTAGAAGAGATTGGCGGGCTTGTTCAGAAGGCAAATGGCTCTTCATCGGTGTCAGCTCCCGATTGTTATAGAATCAGACTGTTCCCAGTTTGATACAGAAGTGAAGTTGGAGATGAGAGGTGCATAGCGAAAATCCATAACGGGTAGTAGGTATAGATGCACCCACTGCCCATAGCATAGCCACTACTTCATCTGGTCTCGGAGATCAAACTTTAGCTTCACAAGGTAGAGAGTGTGTCTTTGTAAAAGTGGAACGTTGTCAGGTTCTGGTAGCCACTACCTAGCAAATCTTGCTAGATTAGAGCATCAAAATTAACTTGGTTAGGTTCAGAATCCCAAGATTTACTTCGGTGGATGGATCTTGATCGTTGTGTAACCCTACCTGTCTAATAAAGCTCCTGTTTCACCCGCACAAAAGAATGATGATGGAGAGGGAATTTTGTACGCCAGTAAGGATGACCTTTTAGTCCCTGCCCACGAAATTTGATAAAGAGATGAAGAAATTTGAGAAACATTTGGCCTCCAAACGAGCCTAGAATATCAGATGCCATTATGCCTCCAGAAGACTTGACAACATCTAGCTACAGTGTATGGTAAATTGGTAATCACAAACGAGATGAGACGGTTCACATGCTTGCTAGTGCCCATATTTAGAGAATCCTTGGTAACCGTAAAGACGTCGGTCCATTAGTTAAGCATAATAGAATTATCTCATTCAGCATAGAATTTCTGGAGTATTTCTGGAGTTTGTTGTAGCCACGTTGGCTGGTGCCATGTTCTGGGTTGTTAGCAGCTGATTACCAGGCCTGCTGATTACACAGCCAAAGAGAAACAAAGCTAAAACATAACTACTGCATCCGTATGGATTCTTGTGCTCTTTATGATGCAATAGAACTAGAAAATTCTGGGCGAAAAATATTGTACTCAGTAGAAGCTGTAATAACAAGTTTGTATACACGACACACGTCACAAACAAAGAGTATCAAAACTACGGCCTTCGCATGAATTCTTGCCCTCTCTGATGAGATAAAACCTAGTAACAGAAAACCACATCGGTGACACCCTTCTCCTGCTTCCGAGAAACATCGACCACCCTCCATTTCCCCCCTTCAAATGTAGCCCCTCCGCAAGCGAGCAGTGCAATAGATTGTGTTTCCTATTCGTCATCGGAGAAGTTGTCCAAAGGGACCTCGGCTTGCTTAGCCACATCAGAATCCTGCACCATGAACAAGACATCAGTTGCTTCTACAAGTACCTGTGTTGCAATGACACAAAAATGATGGTAAACCACCAGGTTTTTACCTGTGCTTTGTCCCAGTCCTTCAATTTGGAACCAAGCATGTATGTGTCACGTAGAGGTGCCCACCCTGGCTCATCTTCATCTTTGCCAACAGGCTAATAAGCAGATCAATTATCAGAAACAGCATGCACTGTAGTCCACGAGTAAGTTTCAGTCATATTTGCAACATTGGAGTATACCATAATGTTGTAAAATATGTAGAGACCGCCAGTTCAGCTAGTTTGCTACACCAACGAGTGAACTAGCAACTTAGTTGGCTCAACTAATGATCCAGCTTCTACGCCTACTATTAGGAACCCCTCTTCACCTGGTGATTATGCAATGCTGCTATTTATCCCTTTATCCCTCTATTCGATATATCCTGGAGCTCTTACCGTCTTACGGATCATGGCACAGGATGTGTTCAAAGTCAAACTGCACTCTACTACAGGCTAAGATTCATATGCAGGCTAAGATTCATATGCAAAAGAGCAGGGTTGCGCAATGGCCTTTGCTTTAATGTTTCATGTCAAGTACTTCAAGTTGCACTATGGCAGTTTTTCCATCTATTAGCTTATATCTTTCAGCTATGCATATTATTCATTATTTTCTGTAAACTAATTTCAAAATTGACTTCTATGTGAAGTTAGCTTGAGTGCTTGATACATATGCAACAATGTCCTGCACCATCCACCAACTTGAATAGGAAGATACAATATTAATACTTAGTACCGTAAGTGCATAAAGTGAATGGAAAGATGTTTAGTAAAGAAAGAATTAGGTATAACTACCTTAGAGAACTTGGAAGATGCCTGGCCTTTTTGTCCTTGGCTAGATGGTACAGAGTGTGTTCCTTCTTTTGCCAAAGCTGCTAGGATGAAGAGGAAACTGATAAGCCCATTTGGATACAGTGTACAAATGCTTATATATCAAAACCGAATGAAGAAAATAATCATGCTGTGAGCAATTATATGTCAATATGATGGTGGGCTGCATTGAAGACTGTAGCATGTGACATCTCAAGCTGTTTTCGGTTCTGCTTAAGTTCCAAGTTTGTGTGCACAATTGATGCAAATGTGCCTCAATTATTCAGTCAAACATCAAGTTGTCAAATTTAAATCCCAATCCTTGTTCATTCAGTGGCCGATGAAATGATGTGGTGTTTATAGAGTACATAGCAGAGTTCACATAATTCTTTTCAAACTTGATTACAACAACAATTACTCATACAAGACTTAAGAAATAACAAGACCTAGAGCACCAATTTATATGTCATAGTTTAACTGCAAGTTATAAGTTTCTGTTAACTCACCGACAGCCATTTCTACAGGAAATTTACAAGTTTAACATAAGGCTAGTCCGGTTCAAAGAGAAACTAAATAGATAAAGATAACAGGATTGTAATACTGTTGACTAACAGGCATTTTACACGGTAAAATGTGTTTTAGACTACTGTTCCATCTCTAACAAGAAGCATGCTTTTATCATCCAAGTCAATAAATTGTTTGAGCACACCAGCTGATGCTTTGCTTTTCGAGATAATGATAATAATACAAAGTTTAGTCATCCACAAATTAGAAGTTTAACATATTATACGAGAGCTAAAGGGATATTAAAAGCATTAGAGGGAAGAAGTCCATAACATAAAAGGAAACAGTCACACCTTTACTTCTTGGTGGATTCAGACCTTTCCGAGTCTGTCGCTTGCTCACCTGGAACGGAAGAACAAATTTCTAGACTTACTAATTTGCTAACACGATTTTTTCCCGTAAGTATATAAAATATTGAATGCAAAGGACTCCTTAGAAAAACAGAGCATAATCAGGCTAATCAAACCCCACCTACACAAGAAGAATTCATATGGATTCATGTCCCCAAAATTTTATGGAGTTTGTTTGAATCAGTG